>SNQJ01S0005877.1:5656-48598 GCA_010110895.2 Picea sitchensis | reverse complement strand
TTGTGGACGACTTTTCCCACGCTTTCTCATAGTGGAAGACTACCGACTTTCTTGTGGACGACCACCGACCAGCTCACTTTCTTATCTCTCTGCCCCGATTTCCCTTTCTCTCACTCATCCAATTTTTTCGCATCGACTTCTCACAAATTCTATCTCTGCCCCGATTTCCCTTTCTCTCGCTCGTCCAATTTTTTCGCATCGACTTGTCAAAAATTCTACATTGAAGAATTTCCCCACGCTTTCTTTCTTTATGCCCCACCACTTCACACGGCAATTTCTAATTTCTGATTTTCTTGCAATTTTCCAGATCGCTGGAATTCTACACAGGGCTGGAATTGGAATTATAAATAACCACATATCCCAGAACATAAGTCACAGGTTTTTGGAGAAGTGGTGTGATTATAAATAACCACATATCCCACAACATAAGTCACAGGTTCGAGAGGGAGAAATGGATCATAACGCTGTTTTTCTGGTTGTGTGCTTTCTAATCGCAGAGGCCTATGTTGCTGCAGCAGCTATTCACTACTCAACTTGGAAGCCATCTTCGCATTCTCATCATCATTACTGGGAAGATGGTTTAGATCATCATTCTCATTTTCTTATGAATCAACGCATCTTCAAAGAAGCTGAATCCATATCATCGATCGGCCGCCACGATAAAAGGGACCTGGAGGCTCTTTTGTCCTTCAGAAGGGCCATAACAGCCGATCCACGTGGATGGTTATCCAACTGGACAGCCCAGAACTCTGCAAACATGTGCTCCTGGTATGGCATTAGCTGCACAAAGCACAGTAAAAGAGTTGTTTCCATAGATCTTTCTGAGTCGTGGTTGGAAGGTACCCTCTCGCCTTCTCTTGGTAACCTCTCTTTACTGCACAGTTTGATGCTTCATGACAATAACTTGAGAGGAAGAATTCCACCAGAGTTTCGGCAGCTGAAAGCTCTCAGAACACTTGACCTCAGCTATAATTTTTTATCGGGTTCTATTCCAGTAGAATTGGGAATGCTGCACAGACTTGTTGCCATAGACCTTTCTGATAATTTTTTATCGGGTTCTATTCCAGTAGAATTGGGAATGCTGCACAGACTTGTTGCCATAGACCTTTCTGAATTACTGTTGGAAGGTACCCTTTCACCTTCTCTTGGTAACCTCTCTTTACTGCACAGTTTGATTCTTTCTGACAATAAGTTGACAGGAAGAATTCCACCAGAGTTTCGGCAGCTGAAAGCTCTCAGAACACTTGACCTCAGCGATAATCATTTATCGGGTTCTATTCCAGTGGAATTGGGATGGCTGCAGAAACTGGAAGGCATGTATTTAGCGGGCAACAATTTGGAGAACACTATTACTCCATCTCTGGGAAACTGCTCTTCCCTTAGGTTTCTATATTTGGGAGAGAGTCCATTGTCGGGTAGTATACCACCTCAGCTGGGTAATTTGCGAAAGCTTAGTGAGCTGTCTATATCTGGTACTAATATTTCGGGTTCTATCCCATCCGAATTAGGAAACTGTAGCAATCTCACGCTCTTGCATTTGGATAGCAATGAAATTGAAGGTTCTATACCTATGAGTATATTCCATCTTCCTCTTTCTGATTTATCTCTTTCAAATAATAATTTGATAGGGAATATATCTGAAGCCATTGTCAATTTAAATCAATTGACTTATCTAGATCTTAGTAGAAATAAATTCACAGGGAGCATCCCTGAAGGCATTGGAAAAATTCAATTGTTGGGAGACATAGATTTGTCCTCAAACAACTTAATTGGGACTATTCCAAAATCTATAGGAAATCTTTCTTTGTCTTCGTTAATTTTGAATTCAAACAACTTCACTGGGAGCATATCTGATAGTATCAATGGTTTCGTTTCACTTCGGTTTCTGGATTTATCAAAAAACAATTTTAAAGGACCAATTCCCGAGGGTATTGGCAATTCTACTACTTCTTTGATAGTTTTCTCTGCCCACTCCAATAACTTTTTTGGGATTCTTCCTACATCTTTGGCCCAGTGTACCCAGCTTATGATTTTGGATTTAAGGAAAAATAGATTGACAGGGGAGCTTCCTTGGTATCTCTCATCTTTTTATAACTTGAGAGTTTTAAGTGTTTCTTATAATAATATTCATGGTGTTATTCCTCAATACATCACCACTCTCACCAACTTGCATGTGTTGGATTTATCCAACAATAATTTCAGTGGAAAAATACCATCTGATCTTGATAGACTCTTGGGATATACAATCAATGTATCCAGAGATGATTCAGATATAAATCCATCCAACGAAATATCATATTATATGAAAGGGAGTGAGTATACTTCATATATGAGACCTACAAACACTATCTTAGACTTGTCTAGCAATTATCTTGATGGAGACATACCTGCAAGTATAGGGAGTATGTGTAGCTTGCGATTGTTGAATTTATCTCGGAACCAATTGGAAGGGCTAATCCCTACATCTCTTAGTAACATATCTACTTTGGAACAGTTAGACTTGGCCAAAAATAATTTGAGTGGAGAGATTCCTCAAGAGCTCTCTAGATTATCTGAGTTGGGTGTTTTTGATGTTTCATTTAATAACCTTTGTGGGCCAATCCCAACAGGAACACAATTTTCCACTTTTAATGTAAAATCATTTCAAAGGAATAAGTGCTTACATGGGTGTCCTTTAGATACATGCATCAAAAATAAAATACCAAAGATAGAAGACAATAGTAGTAAGAGTGGTAACCCTGAAGTGGGATGGTTTACTAGAATGGATGAAAAAATGTCAATGTTGGCTTTGGCAATGGGATTGGGAATTGGATTTGGAGAAATGGTTTTTGTTTTCGTAGTGTGGGAGAAAGCGAGATGTTGGGTGGTGCCTCCCAAAAAACCACAATCCTTTTATGGGGTGTATCGATTTCCTAAATAATTGAGACCCTCAAGACAAGAGGCTGTACTCATTAAATGTATGGTGAATATTGTAGATGACCATGCTTCTCAATAATATTGTAATATTGAGAGAGAAAATATATAAACATGTCAATATTGTTTCATAATGATTGTGGATATAGATATTGTTAAACGTTGATGTTTAATTATATATCATGACATATAATTATGATGTCTCTTTTTTCATAATTTAAAGTGGTATTTGTACTTATAAAATTTTATATGTATGGTTATTTTATATAAAATATTATCATTAATTAGATGAAATTAATTAATGAATATATTTTATTGGACTTGCATTTGATAATGCCAACCTTTTAATCTATTTATCAATGATTATTAATGCATGAGCTTGTAATATAAGTTTTTATTAACATAACTTCTTTTTTTTTATCAAAAAAATTACAGATATATTATATTTTGGTAAGTAAGTAAAAGAATTAAAAAATGAATAAACATGATTTAAAAACTATAAGAAAAAAAAAAAAAAAAAAAAAAAAAAAAAAAAAATGAGATAAAATAAAAATAAATTATAATTGATTTATTAGCAATTTAATAATTTATACATATAAATAACATAAATCCATTTTAATCTTGGATCTCTTAAATACTAAAAAACCCAAACTTCCAACCTCTTAAAATATCCACACTTAAAATAAATTTATATTAATTTATTTTTGTGTTATCAGTTTATTCTTTATTTATTTTAACATTATCCTTGTATAATATTGTTGTCTTTGATAGAAGGTAATATATAGCAATGAGTTGGTATTGACTTTCATATTGGTTGTGTGTTGACTTGAAAAATTTATATCAATTTAAATGTTCAACATAACAATTAAATTTTTTTTTTTAAAACAAAATAGTATTTTTTAACTTTTCATTGGTCAATAACTTGATAGTGTTATGCAGCCTTCACGTATTTCGAAACCTCAAATTAATGAGAAAAGACAAGACCACAAAAACTAATATAATGTAATGCAATATAATGTAATATTGTATTATAATATATGTTAAAATCTAATATTGTTTTGTTTTTTCAAATGAGGTAAAATTTAAATTTTAAATGTCAGCTTTTTTACACTTATTAAAATTTCAATAATTTTGTTTCTTAATATTTTTTAATTTTTAAATTTCAATAATTTTACATTTATTAATATTTTTTTAATCTTTCAATTTCCAATAATTTTATTTATTAACATTTTTAATCTTTTAGTATAATTTTATAGAAATTTGTATGTAGTAATTTTTAAACTTTAAAGTCATTCTTTTAGTATAATTTTATAGAAATTTGTATGTAGTAATTTTTAAACTTTTAAGTCATATTTTAAAATATAAGAAACATTGAGATGTTTTTACTTTTTTAATTATTATAAAGATCATGGGAAGTACAGATTTGCATTCTTTTCAAATGACTAAGGAAATGTCTGAATATTATTTATAGAAGCGGTGCAGACACTAACAAGTAAAGTTTTCGGAGGCAGTACATGCAGCATGCTGCCCTTGTTTATTTTTAACATTATCACTTTACTTCTCTTATGTTGCCATTAAATGTGTAACTTAAAATTTTATAATAAACTTAAAGTACATACAATAAATTAAAAAGATAAAAGCTTACTCTGTTTGAAAAGTAGTGAAGCAATGCAATAAATTATTACTTCCTATATGAAATGTTCAGTCCAAAATTCTAATAACTTATATAATGAATGAAAATACATAGTATCATATAAGAGAAGAGTGGGTCTAGAGAAACCATTCAACCTTAGATGATTAAGATATTTATTTACATGAGACATGGTTTGGTTGAGCCATAATTTTAAATATGCTTAAGATATGTACAAGCATAAAAAGTAATTTTAGGTAAAGCTTGGAGAAGCATAGAATCTCACATGTACATACAATCGATTGTAATGTCATGCATAGATTATCAAAGGAAGATGCAACATGTAACTCAAATAGCCACAAAGCTCAAGATAACCAAGATTGAGATTGAATTACTTCAATCATATATGCTATATTAAAGAAAAAGAGGAAATAAATGAATATGTTATAATACAATCTACTAATTGATGTTAAAAACATTAAAACTGCTCATTGAAGGTTGATAAATTCAATGTTTATTTCTCTAGGTAATAGATGCAAAACTTAACTACTAGTTCAAATATCCTCTCAACTAATGATTGCTCATCATATATTATATAACAAATATGAGATTACAACAACACAACAAAAAGCTAAAGAAGCACGACTTTCTTGTGGACGACCACCGACCAGCTCACTTTCTTATCTCTCTACCCTGATTTCCCTTTCTCTCACTCATCCAATTTTTTCGCATCGACTTCTCACAAATTCTATCTCTGCCTCGATTTCCCTTTCTCTCGCTCGTCCAATTTTTTCGCATCGACTTGTCAAAAATTCTACATTGAATAATTTCCCCACTCTTTCTTTCTCTATGCCCCACCACTTCACACGCCAATTTCTAATTTCTTTCTTTACACCACTTCACACGCCAATTTCTAATTTCTGATTTTCTTGCAACTTTCCAGATCGTTGGAATTTGAGAAGTGTTGTGATTATAAATAACCACACATCCCACAACATAAGTCACAGGTTCGAGAGGGAGAAATGGATCATAACGTTGTTTTTTTGCTTGTGTGCTTTTTAATCGCAAAGGCCTATGTTGCTGCAGCAACTATTCACTACTCAACTTGGAAGCCATCTTCGCATTCTCATCATCATTACTGGGAAGATGGTTTAGATCATCATTCTCATTTTTTTATGAATCAACGCATCTTGAAAGAAGCTGAATCCATATCATCGATCGACCGCCACGATAAAAGGGACCTGGAGGCTCTTTTGTCCTTCAGAAGAGCCATTACAGTATGGTGTTATTCATCAATCAATAACCAATCTCACCAAGTTGCATGTGTTGGATTTATCCAACAATAAATTCAGTGGAAAAATACCATCTGATCTTGATAGACTCTTGGGATATACAATCAATGTATCCAGAGATGATTCATATATAGATCCATTCAACGAAATATCATATTATATGAAAGGGAGTGAGTATACTTCATATATGACACCTACAAACACTATCTTAGACTTGTCTAGCAATTATCTTGATGGAGACATACCTGCAAGTATAGGGAATATGTGTAGCTTGCGATTGTTGAATTTATCTCGGAACCAATTGGAAGGGCTAATCCCTACATCTCTTAGTAACATATCTACTTTGGAACAGTTAGACTTGGCCAAAAATAATTTGAGTGGAGAGATTCCTCAAGAGCTCTCTAAATTATGTGAGTTGGGTGTTTTTGATGTTTCATTTAATAACTTTTGTGGGCCAATCCCAACAGGAACACAATTTTCCACTTTTAATGTAAAATCATTTCAAAGGAATAAGTGCTTACATGGGTGCCCTTTAGATACATTCAATACAAATAAAATACCAAAGACAGAAGACAATAGTAGTAAGAGTGGTAAGCCTGAAGTGGGATGGTTTACTAGAATGGATGAAAAAATTGTCAATGTTAGCTTTGGCAATGGGATTGGGAATTGGATTTGGAGGAGTGGTTTTTGTCTTTGTAGTGTGGGAGAAATCCAGATGTTGGGTGGTGCCTCCCAAAAGGCCACAACCCTTTTATGGAGTGTATCGATTTCCTAAATAATTGAGACCCTCAAGACAAGAGACTCTACTCATTAAATGTATGGTGAATATTGTAGATGACCATGCTTCTCAATAACATTGAGAGAGAAAATATATAAACATGTCATTATTGTTTCATAATGATTGTGGATATAGATATTGTTAAATGTTGATGTTTAATTACATATCATGACATATAATTTATGATGTCTTTTTTTTCATAATTTAAAGTGGTATTTGTACTTATAAAATTTTATATGCATGGTTATTGTATATAAAATATTATCATTAATTAGATGAAATTATTTAATGAATATATTTTATTGGACTTGCATTTGATAATGCCAACCCTTTAATCTTTTTATCAATGATTATTAATGCATGAGCTTGTAATATAAGTTTTTATTAACATAACTTTTTTTTATCAAAAAAAGAAATTACAATTAATTTATTTTGGTAAAGTAAAGGTAAAAAAAATTATTAAAAAATGAATAAACATGATTTAAAAAATTATAAGAAAAATAAAAACTATTTTATGCACAATAATAAATATGAAAAAAAATAAAATTATAACTAGATTTATTATCAATTTATAAATTATACATGTAAATAACATAAATCCATTTTAATCTTGGATCTCTTAAATATTAAAAAACTCAAACTTCCAACCTCTTAAAATATCCACATTTAAAATAAATTTATATTAATTTTTTTTTG
Organism: Picea sitchensis; assembly: GCA_010110895.2. Classification (NCBI taxonomy): domain Eukaryota; kingdom Viridiplantae; phylum Streptophyta; class Pinopsida; order Pinales; family Pinaceae; genus Picea; species Picea sitchensis. Next base: position 41,289 of record SNQJ01S0005877.1, on the reverse strand, counting down.
TGTTATGGTTTATTCTTTATTTATTTTTAACATTATCACTTTACTTCTCTTATGTTGCCATTAAATGTGTAACTTAAATATTTATAAACTTAGAGTACATACAATAAATAAAAGGATAAAAGCTTACTCTGTTTGAAAAGTAGTGAAGCAATGCAACAAATTATTACCTCCTATATGAAATGTTCAGTTCAAAATTCTAATAACTTATATAATGAATGAAAATACATAGTATCATATAAGAGAATAGTGGGTCTAGAGAAACCATTCAATCTTAGATGATTAAGAGATTTATTTACATGAGACATGGTTTGAGACATGGTTTGGTTGAGTCATAATTTTAAATATGCTTAAGATATGTACAAGCATAAAAAGTAATTTTAGGTAAAGCTTGGAGAAGCATAGAATCTCACATGTACATATAATCGATTGTAATGTTATGCATAGATTATCAAAGGAAGATGCAACATGTAACTCAAATAGCCACAAAGCTCAAGATAACCAAGATTGAGATTGAATTACTTCAATCATATATGTTATATTAAAGAAAAAGAGGAAATAAATGAATATTTTATAATACAATCTACTAATTGATGTTAAAAACATTAAAACTGTTCATTGAAGGTTGATCAATTCAATGTTTATTTCTCTAAGTAATAGATGCAAAACTTAACTACTAGTTCAAATATCCTCTCAACTAATGATTGCTCATCATACATTATATAACAAATATGAGATTACAACAACACATTGTATTTTAGTGTCTTTTTGTTTTCAAATGAAGTTACATTAAAGCAATTTTGAGGCTTAAAATTGATCTATAATTGAGGGGTTCATAATAACCCACTCACTTCACCAATACAGATTCTTTGTGGAATTTATATTCTAAACTCTATCTCAGACTTATATATAGAGCTTTTTCACACATGGGCCACTAGGTCTTTGTTCCTTTGTGTTGCACTCATAAATTATTAGTAATTTTATTACACAATCTGTACTTGCCCAAGCCTAAAGGAAAGTAGGCCGAGATTGGCGTAACATGAGGGTAACCTTGTCACTGCCACCCCAACATGATACCCTTTTCTATTTAGGAGGAAAAACCTTCTCCAAGGGAGACGTCCCTAGACCTAGTGGGTTGATGAAGGGAAAGAAATGATAAGAAAATTACCCCTCTCTTTGGGTCACTCAAGTCAAGTTTAAGTCTTGAAGGATGAAGCAAAAGAAAGATAAAGGGTACTTGCCCCTTACCAATACAACAACAAACTTTAAAGGCAATAACAAATGATAATGATGCTTCAACAAGACAATAAACTTGTGAATATATGTTGTTTGTCTATGTATGCAACAAATGACAAGAATATGATAACGATAAGTAAATAATAACAGCTACAATTTGTATCAACAAGAACAAACTTGTGCAGACAATGTGAACAAGCATTTAAAGAATCAATAATAATACTTTGTCTTATGTGAGTTCTCTAAATATATCAACCATCAATTGCATTTAAACAGGCTGTCTAAATTAAATGTAACAATAGTAAAATAGAATTAATGAAAGCACTAAACAAGCTTTAGAAATGTATTCTGCTAAGGCAATTGAACAAACACTTTAGCATATATTGATAGTAACTTGCCTTGTACAAATTTTGGGCTATTCTAAGGTGGTTGGTAGGCTGAAATAGACTGCAAACAATGGCTGTAACAATGAATTATCAACGGTAATTAAGTGGATGTTAATATCTCTAAGCTAGGTTAGTTAACAAGTTAAAGTTAGTAGGGTAATCAAGTAGGAAATGGTTTGGAGTTTGAGTTTGAATGTACTTGTCAAAGAGTGAGGTTTGACTAGTGCCTTTCTAAGGGTAGTGGAGTCAAGTAGGCGACTTCCTTCAAGGCTGCTAACAAGTGATTTTACACATAATCCAAGAGGGAGAAAGACCTAGGAGGAGTAGCACCTTATGTCCTCCTAGGTTTGACCTCAAGAAGTGAGGAAGCTAGGGTGTAGGCACTTCTAGGGCCTAGCACCTCCTTCTTCTTGGATTTTTTTATGGATGAAAAGTACTTTGAACAATAACTAAGTATAAAACTCTAGAGAGATAGCACTTTAGGGTCATATGGTTTCACTAGTTACTAGATCAATTCAATAAAGCTAGGCAAATGAAAAGCAAGAAAGTTAGCACTTTAAGTTTCTTACTTCAAGCATTAATTAAAACATGCAATTTCATAATCTTGTATGAGAAAGAAAACCATTACCATAACCATTTACAATGACAAAGTAAAAATCTACTTACTTGGACCAAGAATAATCATGTAAAACCATGCAAGATTGCCACAAAACTTCATAAAATTTGTCCAAGTGCCAAAAACACAAGCCTTAAGGAGTAGCACCCTCCTTATTTCAGCCAATAACCCTTAGTAGGGTGCAAATTTTAGACCTCCCCTCTCCCAAGTGAGATTTATCATAAAATGAATGTCACTTTATGTTTATTTATACCAAAATTTGACCTTTAATTATTTTAGGTCAAAATATCAGGGCCGACCTCGCCAGTTTCTTACAAAATTAAATTTTGGATAGAATAAAATAAATTTTCATGTAAAGACCCTCCTAGGGGTAACGTCATACTCTTCTAGGGTGACGTTGGACCTCTGTCATGGAACGTTGGGCTCAAGGTGTGAAATGTTGGGTCTCCAAAGGCCAAAACCCTGCCCACACGTGCCAATAAGCTCAGGATTACCCCCAAGGTGACAACCACTGCATGTATAAACATCCATAGCTGTATGGGTGGCGTCCAAGGCCTCCAAAGGCCAAAATTTAGGTGGGAAAGGCACAACATCCTGGGTCTAGGTCCACCAAAGTGCCTCCAAAGGCAACGTTCTTATTCTTCTTGGCAGAACCCCTTCATCTTCATCCTACCCCTTGGATGGGGTTTCAACATCCATTAAATGGGTTTTGATCCCTCATGAAGGTTTGAGCTAGTCATCTCTCCATGTACTTGTTCACCGAGAAAGGTCCTGTAAAGACAACAAGTACACCCTCCAGTGGTCCATAAGTCACAAGCATCATAATACATAAATCACATCTAATAATTAAAACGCCCAAACATGTGCATTAAACCCGCCTAAACCCAAACAAATGCTCAAAACGTTATGCAACTTGACAAGTCTAGGGTTTGGAATGGTCTAGGGTTTGGAATGGTCTCAGGGTGTCTTATTGGGACAATATCCCTTAAGTCAAGGTCGTTTCCCTAGTGGAGCTTGATCCAAATCATTCAAGCGTATAAGGTGGTGAGGGGAAAACCTTTGGGCATGGGGTGCATGTTATAACAGGGAAATGTAACACTCACCTATGGGTGCCTTTGTTGAGGGTGAGCTGCACCTTGTCATGGATGCAAATTTTTCCAATCCCACTGATTGCCATTTATTCTTTTTATCTTTGCTTTCTTCTTTTAGCTTTCTTTCTTCATGCTGCAAGGAAAGAGTTGATGGCCACCACCTTGGCTTGGTGACCATCTAGTGGCAGTGTCACCCACAAACATTTCACGGAAATGAGAAGGCTGGCTCATTATGAGACCCCCTTTCTCTTGGCCATGCAATCAAGAGCCACTACCATGTCTTGGTGACCAGTTGGGTGGTAGTCTCTTGGTGACCTCCTATCCACCAATAAATGCCTTGATTGTTTTATTCATATGTATGTCATCTTTTCTTACTGAGAAGTGTTTCAGTGCTTTCTCGAGGATCCCTAGGCGAAGCATCTCGAAGGCTTAAATTCGGCTCTTAACTTTTTCCAGCTACATTTCCCCCTTGGGCCTTTAGCCCTTTCTTCCCATGAGGTAAGGTACAACCCTTTCCAAGTGGATCCTTCCCCAATTCCCAAAAATGTGGATAGATGGAGGGGATAAAGATGGAAAATCGTAAGTATGGAGGGAACAGGCGATGACTCTTCAGATATCCATTAGGTAACAACCTATTCTAAAGGGAAACCAACTTACTAGGGCACCATGTGACCCTCCCAGGTTTGAACAAGGAAAAGAGAATAAAGTCAAGCAAACTTTATGAAATCTGGAAAGATTCAATGCAACATGTTTAAATGTTTTAAAAATCAGAGCGATACATACCATGATACCCAAACTTATTACCTCATGGAGCAAGACTCATTTCCATTTCAGGACTAGGCCAGTGTGATGGATATTGTTTTTGATAGTATGTGGGCTCTGTTCATTGAAAAAAGGGGCCCTCTAGGGCCATGCTCAAGTTATCTAGCTCTCGACATTCCATGTCTAGGACCTATGGGCATCGAGACATGATATCCTTAGTTACCCCTAGGTTTGGGGGTAACATTTGTCTCAAACTCGGGGACATGTGCTGACAGTAGAGCGCATGAGAACCTCATAATATCTGGTGTGACCCGTTCCTGCTAAGACTCAACATAAGATGTTAGTAATACTTGGGGTGGCGCTATCACCCCTTGTTCATACATGATGCAAAACTTTAAATTGAAATCAACTATCTAATCTAAAACATAATCATGAAAATACATATATAGAAGTGAGGAAAACAATTTGAAAAGTGCAACTACAACTATGCTAATTTAAAATGCAACGATATATACAATGAATGTAAATGCCTACCTACCCTACCTCACCTACACTTACCTATCAAATGCCATGTACAAGCATACAACTAGTACAACCATGCTAACAATGTATCATAACACCTGCCTCTGTGTTTCATCATAAACCAAAACAATGACAAGTTAAGAAAAAAATAAACATGAGTTAGAGCATGCATTATATCATAGGAAGTCGTAAAGCCTAGCTCATGGAGGCGGGAGGGAGGGACAAAATATGCAAAGTCACCCTTCCAGAAAAGTGATCAATCCATCTCAGAAAAGGATCGTGAGAGGTCAAGGAATCAAAGGGTTGGCTCAAAGAGTTTGAGGGTTGAATACCTTGGACGACATCACTCCCTGGGGTCTGAAAAGGGATTAAAAAGAACCTATAGGGCAAGTGACAACTTCTCATGGGAAATATGAAAGATTGAGTTATTAAACTTCTTAAGGCATTCAACCTCCATTTGAATTCTAACGAAAAGTTTTTCCCTAAAGAAAACTTGAAACAAGAGACATGTTCCCTAATGGCATCCTTAGTGACATAACGAGGTAGAGAAATCAGAGGGAGTTGGACAACCTTGTCACAAGTATCCTGCTTCAAGTAAGAAATGTCCTCACCTTTATAAAAATTTGAGCACAACAACGGTTGATAATATTCTTCATAGAATAAATCCAAGTGCTCAAAAGAATACTCATCAAAATCCTCAAGGTATGACCAAAAATCATCAGGAGAACATTGCACTTGATCATCCTTGGGTACTTTGAAAACTTTTGTAATTATATCATCATCTTGTTTCCAAACGTCAACATTATTAGGAACATCATATGATTGTTGTAAAGGCAACAAATGGAAATGACCCTCCATATCATAAATGGGATCCTCGTCAGAACCAATCACATCCCATTTACGTCTTCCAACATGCATGAAATCATCAATATTATCAATTACGTCATTACTTTTATCATAACATGAAGGATTTAATACATTCAATCGATCCTCTTACACTTCTTCACCCTCCAAATCATAAAATAAAGCATCATCAAAATCTTGGAAAGGGAAATAACTTACCGTATTCACTTTTTCTTGTGCAAGAGCGTCAAAACGGTTGGATGACTTCATCAAAAGGAAGAGCAACTATCAATACATCATCCCCATGATTCACCTCTTCAATTGTATCTCTGCCTTTGTCACAATATGAAGGGTCTAGCTCACCCAAGGACTCCTTTACTCCTTTACCTTCCGAATCATAGAATAGGGCATCAACAAAAACCTGAAAAGGAAAATGATTAACCTCATTCTCTTTGTCTTGTGCAGGAGGAATAGGACCTTGGATGCCTTCATCAGAGGGAGAGGCACATATAAATATCTCACGCTCTTCAGGTTCATTTCCTTCATCCAGGTCTTCTTGGATGGAATCATGAGTAAATTCTTGCTCTTCGTCATGGGATTGGTAACCTTCATCAAGATCCCTCTCATCAGCCTCTTGCGAGTCAATGTCTTGTTACCAATTTTTGGGGATCTCAAGGGACGTTATTCTTTCCAGAATAAGAGTTTCTGGGGTATCTTTGGGGTCATCAATCTTGAAATTTGGAACAAAGAAATGTTCTACCTTGGATGAGGAGATATTGGCTTCAACTTCCGTGGCTATGTCATAAGCTTCTTGGATTGTCCTTGGGCTCCTTTTATCGAGAAATTTTTTTGATTGTCCTGAGAACACCCTTATATAGATGACAAGGAAGAACTCATAAAAAGGACAATGGATTCTATGGAGTTGTTGTGACATCCTCTTAAACTTGGAATGGAAGTCCTTAATGACCTCATTCTCATCCTACTTTACGGGCACAAGTCTTTGTAGTAACATTTCTTGATCCTCTTTAACATTCTATCTTTTGCGGAAAACTTCCTCTAATTGATCCTTAGATGTAATACTAGCATTATGGAGGAGATCATACCATCTTATAGCATCATCATGAAGAGTAGCAGAGAAAAGTTTCATTGCTAGGTCTTCAACATCATCACTGATAGGGTGGAGTTGAAAGAAGGCCCAAAAGTCACTCATATGGTCTTCAACATATTTCTCATCACTACTAGTGAATCTTGGGAGCCATTTTTCATACCTCAGAGGCATTTGTCGAGGGTGACCCGAAATTTCACTCATATACAAGGGTTTAAAATTACCTGGTTCCCATTGAGAAGCCATGGTTGGCTTTATCATTAGTGCAGTTGCCAAATAATCCTTCTAGGGATTATCAAAAGGAAACGAGGGAATCACCCTCAGTGGATTCTCTAGGTAAGCTTTGTAAAGTGAAGGATTTGAGAACATGCTTACTGAAAAAGTGTCGTTGAGGAATATTGACTCAGTGTTCCCTGACAATGGTGCCAAATATGTTATCACACAATCTGTACTTTCCCAAATCCTAAAGGCAAGTAGGCCAAGATTGGCGTAACACAGGGGTAACCCTATCATTGTCACCCCAAAAGGATACCCTTTTCTATTTAGGAGGAAAAACCTTCTCCAAGGGAGACTTCCCTAGACCTAGTGGGTTGATGAAGGGAAAGAAATGATAAGAAAACTACCCATCTCTCTAGGTCACTCAAGTCAAGTTTAAGTCTTGACGGATGAAGCAAAAGAAAGATAAAGTGTACCTGCCCCTTATCAATACAACAAAAAACGTTAAAGGAAATAACAAATGATAATGATGCTTCAACAAGATAGTAAACTTGTGAATATATGTTGTTTGTCTATGTATGCAACAAATGACAATTAGATGATAGCATTAAGTAAATGATAACAAATGCAATTTGTATCAACAAGAACACACTTGTCCAGACAATGTGAACAAGCATTTAAAGCATCAATGATAATACTTTGTCCTATGTGAGTTCTCTAAATATATCAACCATCAATTGGATTTAAACAGGCTGTCTAAATTAAATTTAACAACAGTAAAATAGAAGTAATGAAAGAACTAAACAAGCTTCAGAAATGTATTCTGCTAAGGCAATTGAACAAACACTTTAGCATATATTGATAGTAACTTTCCCTGTACAAATTCTGGGTTGTTCTAAGGTGGTTGGTAGGCTGATATAGACTGTAAAAAATGGCTATAACAGTGAATTATCAACAGTAATTAAGTGGATGTTAGTATCTCTAAGCTAGGTTAGTTAACAAGCTAAAGTTAGTAGGGTAATCAAGTAGGAAACAGTTTGGAGTTTGAATTTGAAGATACTTGTCAAAGAGTGAAGTTTGACTAGTGTCTTTCTAAGGGTATTGGATTCAAGTAGGCGACTTCCTTCAAGGCTGCTAACAAGTGATTTTAAACATAATCCAAGCGGGAGAAAAACCTAGGAGGAGTAGCACCTTATGTCCTCCTAGGTTTGACCTCAAGAAGTGAGGAAGCTAGGGTGTAGGCACTTCTAGGCTCTAGCACCTCCTTCTTCTTGGATTTTTTATGGATGAAAATTACTTTGAACAATAACTAAGTATAAAACTCTAGAGAGCTATCACTTTAGGGCCCTATGGTTTCACTAGTTACTAGATCAATTCAATAAAGCTAGGCAAACGAAAAGCAAGAAAGTTAGCACTTTAAGTTTCTTACTTCAAGCATTAATTAAAACATGCAATTTCATAATCTTGTATGAGAAAGAAAACCATTACCATAACCATTTACAATGAAAAAGTAAAAATCTACTTACTTGCACCAAGAATAATCATGTAAAACCATGCAAGATTGCCACAAAACATCATAAAATTTGTCCAAGTGCCAAAAAAACAATTCTTCAAGAGTAGCGCCCTCCTTATTTCAGCCAATAACCCTTAGTAGGGCGCAAATTTCAGACCTCCCCTCTCCCAAGTGAGAGTTATCATAAAATGAAAGTCACTTTATTTTTATTTATACCAAAATTTGACCTTTAACTATTTTAGGTTAAAATACCAGGGCCGACCTCGCTAGTTTCTTACAAAATTAAATTCTAGATAGAATAAAATAAATTTGACTGTAAAGGCCCTCCTAGGGGTAACATCATACCCTTCTAGGGTGACGTTGGACCTCTGTCATGGAACGTTGGGCTCAGGGTGTGAAACGTTGGGTCTCCAAAGGCCAAAACCTTTCCCACACGTGCCAATAAGCTCAGGATTACCCCTAAGGTGACAACCACTGCATGTGTAAACGTCCAGAGCTGTATGGGTGGCATCCAAGGCCTCTAAAGGCCAGCGTTTAGGTGGGAAAGGCACAACCTCCTGGGTCTAGGTCCACCAAAGTGTCTCCAAAGGCAACGTCCTTCTTCTTCTTGGCAGAACCCCTTCATCTTCATCCTGCCCCCTGGTTGGGGTTTCAACATCCATTAAATGGGCTTTGAGCCCTCATGAAGGTTCGAGCTAGTCATCTCTCCATGTACCTGTTCACTGGGAAAGGTCTTGTAAAGACAACAAGTAAGCCCTCCAGGGGTCCATAAGTCACATACAACATAATACATAAATCACATCTAATAATTAAAATGCCCAAACATGTGCATTAAACCCCCCCTAAACCCAAACAAATGCTCAAAACGTTATGGAACTTGACAAGTCTAGGTTTTGGAATGGTCTCAGGGTGTCTTATTGGGACAATATCCCTTAAGTCAAGGTCCTTTCCATATTGGTGCTTGATCCAAATCATGCAAGCATATAAGGTGGTGAGGGGAAAACCTTTGGGCATGGGGTGCATGTTATAGCAGGGAAATGTAACACTCATCTATGGGTGCCTTTGTTGAGGGTGAGCTGCACCTTGTCATGGATGCAAATGTTTCCAAGCCCACTGATTTCCATTTATTCTTTTTATCTTTGCTTTCTTATTTTAGCTTTCTTTCTTCATGCTGCAAGGAAAGAGTTGATGGCCACCGCCTTGGCTTGGTGACCATATAGTGGCAGTGTCACCCAAAAACATTTAACGGAAATGAGAAGGTTGGCTCGTGATGAGACCCCCTTTCTCTTGGCCATGTAATCAAGAGCCACTACCATGGCTTGGTGACCAGTTGGGTGGTAGTGTTATACTGCTACATGTTCATGGTCATGATAGGATGGCTCATCATGAGACCTCCTATCCACCAACAAATTCCTTGAGTATTTTATTCATATGTCGGTCATCTTTTCTTATTGAGAAGCATTTCAGTGCTTTCTCGGGGATCCCTGGGAGAAGCATCTCGAAGGTTTAAATTCGGCTCTTAAATTTTCCAGCTACATTCCCCCCCTTGGCCTTTAGCCCCTTCTTCCCATGAGGTAAGGTACAACCCTTTCCAAGTGGATCCTTCCCCAATTCCCAAAAATGTGGATAGATGGAGGGGATAAAGATGGAAAATGGTAAGTATGGAGGGAACGGGAAATGACTCTTCATATATCCATTAGGTAACAACCTATCCTAAAGGGAAACAAAATTACTAGGGAACCATGTGACCCTCCCAGGTTTGAACAAGGCAAAGAGCATAAAGTCAAGCAAACGTTATGAAATCCAGAAATATTCAATGCAACATGTTTAAATGTTTTAAACATTGGAGCGATACATACCATGATACCCATACTTATTACCTCATGGAGAAAGACTCATTTCCATTTCAGGACTAGGCCGGTGTGATGGATATTGTTGTCGATGGTATGTGGGATCTGCTCATGGAAAAAAGGGGCCATGCTCAAGTTGTTTGGCTCTTGGCACTCCATGTCTAGGACCTGTGGGCCTCGAGACATGATCTCCTTATTTACCCCTAGGTTTGGGGGTAACATTTGGCTGAAAATCGGGGACATGTGTTGACATTAGAGCGCATGAGAACCTCAACATATCTGGTGTGACCTGTTCCTACTAAGACTCAACATAAGATGTTAATAATACCTAGGGTGGTGCTATCACCCCTTGTTCATACATGATGCAAAACTTTAAATTGAAATCAACTATCTAATCTAAAGCATAATACATATATACAAGTGAGGAAATGTTTTTGAACAGTGCAACTACAACTATGCTAATTTAAAATGCAACGATATATACAATGAATGCAAATGCCTACCTACCCTACCTCACCTGCACTTACCTGTCAAATGCTAGGTATAAGCATACAACTAGTACAACCATGCTAGCAATGTATCATAACACCTGCCTTTGTGTTTCATCATAAACGAAAACAATGACAAGTTAAGCACAAAATAAAAATGAGTTAGATCATGCATTATATCATAGGAAGTCGTAAAGTCTAGCTCATGGAGGCAGGAGGGAGGGACAAAATTATGCAAAGTCACCCTTCTAGAAAAGTGATCAATCCATCTCATAAAAGGATAATGAGAGGTCAAGGACTCAAAGGGTTGGCTCAAAGAGTCTGAGGGTTGAATAGCTTGGACGTCATCACTCCCTGGGGTCTGAAAAGGGATTAACAAGAACCTATAGGGAAACTGACAACTTCTCATGGGAAAGATGAAAGATTGAGATAATAAACTTCTTAAGGCATTCAACCTCCTGTTGAATTCTAACAAAAAGTTCTTCCCTAAAGAAAACTTGAAACAATAGACATGTTCCCTAATTGCATCCTTAGTGACATAACGAGGTAAATAAATTAGAGGGAGTTGGACAACCTTGTCACAAGTATCTTGCTTCAAGTAAGCAACATCCTCACCTTTATCAAAATTTGAGCATAATGACGATTGATAATATTCTTTATAGAATAAATCCAAGTGCTCAAAGGAATCCTCATCAAAATCCTCAAGGTATGACCGAAAATCATTAGGAGAACATTGCATTCGATCATCCTTGGGTGCTTGGAAAAACTCTGTAATTATATCATCATCATGTTGCCTAACGTCAACATTATTAGGAACATCATATGATTGTTGTAAAGGCAACAAATGGAAATGACACTCCATATCATAAATGGGATCCTCATCAGAACCAATCACATCCCATTTACGTCTTCCAACATGTATGAATTCATCAATATTATCAATTACGTCATTACTTTTATCATAACATGAAGGATTTAATACATCCAAGGGATCCTCTAACACTTCTTCACCCTCCAAATCATAAAATAAAGCATCATCAAAATCTTGGAAAGGGAAATAACTTACCGTATTCACTTTTTCTTGTGCAGGAGCGTCAAAAGGCTTGGATGCCTTCATCAAAAGGAAGAGCAACTATCAGTGCATCATCCCCATGATTCACCTCTTCAATTATATCTCCGCCTTTGTCACAATATGAAGGGTTTATCTCACTGAAGGACTCCTTTACTCCTTCACCTTCTGAATCATAGAATAGGGCATCAACAAAAACCTGAAAAGGAAAATGATTAACCTCATTCTCTTCATCTTATGCAGGAGGAATAGGACCCTGGATGCCTTCATCAGAGGGAGAGACACATATAAATATCTCACGCTCTTCAAGTTCGTGTCCTTCATCCAGGCCTTATTTGATGGAATCATGATTAAATTCTTGTTCTTTGTCATGGGATTGGTGACCTTCATCAAGATCCCTCTCCTCAGCCTCTTGCGGGTCAATGTCTTGTTCCCAATTTTCGGAGATCTCAAGGGACATTATTCTTTCCAGACTAAGAGTTTTTGGGGTATCTTTGGGGTCATAAATCTTGACTTGTGGAGCAAAGAAATGTTATACCTTGGATAAGGATATATTGGCTTCGACTTCCGTGACCATGCCATAAGCTTCTTGGATTGTCCTTGGGCTCCTTTTATCGAGAATTTTTTTTTATTGTCCTGAGAACGCCCTTATATAGATGACAAGGAGGAACTCAAAAATAGGACAATGGATTCTATGGAGTTGTTGTGACATCCTCTTAAACTTGGCATGGAAGTCCTTAATGACCTCATTCTCATACTTCTTTATGGGCATAAGTCTTTGTAGTAACATGTCTGGATCCTCTTTGACATTTCTATATTTTGAGGATAACTTCCTCTAATTTATCCTTAGATGTAATACTATCATTAGGGAGGCCATCATACCATCTTATAGCATCGTCATGAAGAGTAGTAGGGAAAAGTTTCATTGCTAGGTCTTCAACATCATCACTGATAGAGTGGAGTTGAAAGAAGGCCCAAAAGTCACTCATATGGTCTTCAACATTTTCCTCATCACTACCAGTGAATCTTGGGAGCCATTTTTCATACCTCAGAGGCATTTGTCGAGGGTAACCCAAAATTTCACTCATATCCAAGGGTTTAAAATTACCTGGGTTCCATTGAGAAGCGATGGTTGGCTTTATCATTTGTGCAGTCACCAGATAATCCTTCTAGGGATTATAAAAAGGAAACAATGGAATCACCCTCAGTGAATTCTCTAGGTAAGATTTGTAAAGTGAAGGATTTGAGAACAGGCTTACCGAATAAGTGTCATTGAGGAATATTGACTCAGTGTTCCCCGACAGTGGTGCCAAATATGTTATCACACAATCTGTACTTTGCCAAATCCTAAAGGAAAGTAGGCCAAGATTGGCATAACACGGGGTTAACCCTGTGTTGGCATAGGGGCAGACCCAGGTTTCAACACTACAACAATGCACCAACAAAACCCTAACTACCGGCCCTTTCGTCAACACCTGTGAACCAGATGAAGTCTCACCCGAGGTAGAGGAAGGGGTGGTTGCAAGACTCAGGTGTCTGCAACCTTAGCTGGGACACAGATCTACGATTCTACTACTTAATAAAGAACTTAGCACCGTCAATCCCTTAATATGCAATCAATATCTACTTCGTTGATAATACAGAGCTTCGCAAAATTCACAATGATCCTAATGTACTTAAGCACTTAGCATAAGAAAATAGATCAGATCTGGTAGATCAAGAACTGAGCATATCCACGTATATTAGATCTAACATTCTATCCATTATTAGCGCTAAGCATAAGCAGATCTATCTATTCATCTCAAAGCACTTAGAAAAATAAGATATAAACACATCAAGACAATGCACAAAGAAAGACAACACAATATTTACGTGGTTCACCCCCACCCTGGGGCTACATCCACCAACTCTTCTTCTTTATTAGCTTCTCAATAGGTTACATGCACAGATCCACCAAAAACCCTACTCCGCCTAGGACAGGAGATCTACGCAGCTCGCTAGATCCTCCTTCCCCGAGTAGGTCTAAGCACACAGCCTTCCACAAATTCTTACAATGACTTGCACTCAGCTCTGCAAGTCTCACATAGGCACAGAGCACTTATAATCCTTCCATCAAATAGATCAACTATTAGCACTTAGCTTCTTCACTTTTCTCACATCGCCTAGCTACTTATTTATACATTACAAAAGTGGGCCTAAGCGTGGGTAAACCCACGGGCTGACATCCCAATCCCATTACATAATCCCAAAACCCAAAAAGGACCCAAAATTGGGCCAAGATCCCATGATCTCCTCTTCGTCTTGCACTCCTCCTTTGACAGCATGTTGAAATTCTAAAAAATGGTCAAACATGACCAAGTATCTCCCAAAACTTAGTCAAGGGCCAACAAGCCCCCAACACTCACCTGTGACTCGTCCTGAGTCACTCTGATCTGATCAGTTTTGCTTTGAAGGCCTCAAGCTTGGTTTGAGCTGCTTCGACCCACTGCTGTGCCACAACCTCTTTCTCAGAAAATTCTTGGATCAATGCATCGTTCACTAGCCCTTCTAGGCGTTGTTCTAATGTGATGACAACTTGTTCGAGTTCTACTCCTCGACTTTTGACTTCTGTAAACAATAGGCATGCCTTGTCTTGCACGGTTTAAAGTCGTTGAGTGACTTCCATCACTTTTATTTGTATTGCATGGATTTGCTGCTGACCGGTGCGTTGCTCTTGAGACCGCTTCATTCTCTCCACGGGTGACAGGGCTTTCAATTGTGCCTGTAATGTCTCTGCATGCTGCTTCACTTCTCTGAGCTGCGACTCCAATGCCTGTAACTCTGGATTCTCATTGAGGTTCTCGTATGTTTGGGCACTTTGGTTACTGAGCTGCTTGCATTCTAGTGCAAGAGATTTTAGTCTATCAATTGCACTGTGGGCAATGGCATCTCACTGGTCTCTTATCTCTTGAGGGGTCTCAGGTATAGTGCGGAGCTCTAGATCTGCGACGTGCTACTGTAACTTCTGAATTACCTCTTCAAGTTGCACCACCTTCTGTGGAACTCGCTCTTTGGTCTATATTTCAACGAATGTCACAGAAAAAATTTCTCTGTTGACCATTTCCTTTACCTCGAGCTGCTCTGCGACCAACTGTTCCTTCTCCTGCTGCAGCTGTGCTTTTTCTTCATCGAAATTTGCTTGGAAAGAAAGATTTTCCCTTTCTGTAGCACTGTGTTTCTCCATAAGGACTCCTTGTACCTGTGTCAAAGCCTGGGTGGCTTGTGCTGTTTCTTCTTGAGCTCGTCAAAGGCAAGCTTCGACTATATCAACAAGCCAGTGGAGTTGAGTTGGCTCATCTCCCAGTTCTGGTGTTCCCACGGTCAGAGGCGCAGTGGAGACTGCACGGCTGGACTATAGTGTTTGCTGCACTCCTTGGAGTTCAATCTCAATATGATTATACATTTCTTCCTGCTTNTCACCTCCTACTTCTCTACTATCTCCAGCAAAGCATCATTCAGGGCTGCTATGATGAAATTAAAATCACCAGATGTGAGGACGGTCTGCATTTTGGTTATAGGAACTTTTGACTTATTCCAGGAAGAAGGCTTTGGAGGTGAACCCTTCCTTTTCTTCCTGGACTCAACCTCATCTCCTTTCTGCTTCTCAGCTTCTGTGTCTTATACTTCTTCACCATCACCCCCTTCATCCAGTGTGATGGAAGCAATCCTTACAGATGTGCTATCTACGTTGTGAACCTCTTCAATCTTCTTTGTCTTGCTCGGTCCTGGTGTATCCGACATAGTTTCTGGGCTTTCTATATCAGATAGCTCTGTAGGGTTTGCTAGAATGAGGAGGTTCGTCGACCATTCCTTGGTGATATCTTTGATTTCTTCCTCTATAAACTTGTAGTATGACTGTAGCTGTTTCTTGTGCTCATCAGTGCACGTTGTGATATAAATAAAATGGTGGTCCGTATTGAAATTCATCAAAGGTTTGAACCTGTGGAGAGTATTCGGGGTCATGTGTGGCTCGGACTAGATGGCTAGCTTCAACTAGTTGTAATATGTGTGAAACATGACATTTGACTGCCATTGTTTGTTCATGTCATTGGAGTACTAGCGGTTCAAAAGACTCTATGTCAGTGAAGGTCACACCTTGCGGCATCTCCCATGTGACGAATGCGATCAGGATCAATAATTAGCTGAAATGAAACTTGTACCCTTGATCTTGGGCTTCTCTGCAGTTGAGTTCTAATTGGTTTACTAGGTACTTTTCCCAATTCATTTGAAGTCCTTTTGTGCACTTCCCTGCGAGGTCCACTACGAAACTAGTCACTTGGGTGGGTCGGTTCTTGCGTACTAACTTTCCTGCGATCAATTGACAGGTGAGGCGCACTGTGCCACTCTGGATAGAGGCTACCTTGTAGCCTCACGTGCCTTTCTCAACATCACCATATGTCTCTTTGATCCTCTGCGCTAATGCTCTGTCTGTGGTTTTTCCAGGGTAAAACTCCTACAGATCAGGGCCTTGCATACTTAAGCCCGTGATCTGATTGATAAACGTCAGATCCACTGTTATGCGACGATTCAACCAAAAATATCCTCCATGATAGCATGGCAACAACAATTTGACACATGCATTCACCTCCTGGCGTCATCTGAAGTGCGAAATCTTCATAACGTTGAGCAGTGTGGATTGCGCGAGGTTCTAGGTCCATGACTGAAGGATGATCTTCAAATTATTTCCCTTTGTCTTCATGAGATACTTGTATGGTGCGAGCATGCTATAAACCTTCCTTTTTCCAAGGTTGAAGTCACTAAAATTCAACGCTACAAGTTTATCTTGATCTGTATGAACTGTGTGTATCCCCTTCGGGAGGTATGCAGTGACAAAGGGTACTCAAAGTCTCTGGGCACACTGTCTCGGTTTATGGCTTCGCTCAGAGGTGGTAGATAGGCATGTAATATACTTGGAATTAACTTAGCATTCGCGAGATCATCCCTGTGCTTGGTTAGATTTTCATCGACTGGTCGGGATGACCCGGCTCGAGCAGTGGACGAAGATGTTGCCGTTGTTCTCGTGGATGAAGCCTGTACACCTGTAGATAACCCTCACGCAGATGTGACTCTCTCAGTCATCAAGTCAATTAGAACTTCTTCAACAACTTTCTCTGCAGCGTTGAGCTCGTCCGACATACACGCTCGGGGTGAACAATCGCAGGTTCGGGGAGTAACTTAGACACAGTAATGAGATAGAGAGTAAGAGTGCAGAGGTCACTGTATAAACTTGGCTTAGTCCATGGGATAAAAACTCTTAGTTGGAAAAAGTGTTCTCGATGCATGGCGCGACAGACTAAATAGGAAACTCAACAATGGTTTGCTTGTAACGGGTATGAAGCCTCATTAAATCTTGTTCTGTCCATTATGGTGCGGTCCAATGGTCTAGTGGCGAACCATAAATGCTTTCTGACTCATTCGGAGCGACAGGTGAACAGATATATTGGTCCCAACGACTATATTGCTTCACCACGGTGAAGTGCCATATGTCGTTTTTCTGATATCCCGGCGAAGCTCAAATTCTGCAAGTTTTCTTCCTATGAGGTTCCCTCTGGAACCTTCTGTAACCTGTTGATCTTAGATCTCTTTTTACTTATCTTTCTATCCTTCTTTCCAGTGAGCTTCGTCTCGGTAGTCCGTTTTCCATTTTGATTCTTCTCTTCTTTAGACATAGTCACTTCGTGTTGTTGAGAGACGTTCCTAGGATTCAGAGGTAATACTTCTTCTTTATCTAGGACAGATACTTCAGTCTTTTATGAGTTCTTTGATTCTCTTACAACTTCGACATCTGGGCTTCTAGTATCAAATAGCTTTGATCTGTTCTCCTGTTCTTCAATCAAGTGTGCGATCCTTCTGGTCATGAAATCTTGTAGCTCTTGTTTCTTTTGCTCTAAGTCTTCTTCTTCTTCCTTCTTCCTGGCCTGATCTCTATCAATCCAAGGTTTTCCTAATAACATGGTAAACGCAGTGTTGTCCTCAATGAATTTAATAATCTCAAAATATTCATCTGTCAAAGCTCCATTAGCACTCATAGGTATCTGAGCGAGCTTTCCACATAGGTTCACCAACTTTCCTCTGAATAACCCTATCCCTCCTAGCGAAGGAATCATGGTAGGATTTCCTAAAAGTTCCTAAGTTTGTTCTGTCATAAAATTCACCTGTGTTTCCTCATCTAGAACATAGTCAATGTCAAAGTCTCTTATCCTTGCTTCAAGGCATTCTTTCTCTTTGAAGATCTCTGATAAACTGGCATGTCAATGATTATTCATGGTTTCTTTCATCTGTAGCAATACTTTCTTTGATTCTTTCTGGGGTTCTTCCATAATCCTATTTTCTGGATCTACCTTCGGGATTTCTTGGTTCAGATTCATTCCTTCAAGCTTAGCAATCATTCTAGGGATATCCAACACTTCATGGTCCATAGCCTTACAACAGAGGCAACTAGGTCTTCCACAAGGGCATTCCTTAGCAAGATGTCTCGGTCTTCTGCAATTGTAACAAAGGGTTAATCCTCTCTTTCTTTTAAATGATCCCCATCCTCTTTTGTACTACACACTAGGATCATGGTAGCTAACCTGAAAAAAAATATTTCTAGGATCTTGCATCCATTTATTAGTCCAAACATTGTTTCTATACATAGGTATAACATATTTATTAGATCTATTCATATCAAATCTCTTTTCATCTATCAATACCCTAGTTTTCAAGCTAGGACATAATCTATCAAACATACCTAGATCCATACGTTAGAAGCAAAAATTTCCACTTATCTTACTTTTACAGAGCACAAAGCTTTCAGATTTAAAACTTTTCACTATTCTTACCTTTATCAGACCACAAAGCTTATAGATCTTACCTCTTTTATTTGGATCTGGCCTTCCTCTTGGCACAAAGCTTGCAGATCTTACCTCTTTTCTTCATATCTGACCCTTCTCCTTAGCACAGAGCTTCATAGGTCGAGTAAAATGCTGCACACTAGGGAAATAGATCTACACACAAAGATTTCACAGTTTTCAGATCGAATCTTCGCACAAAGTTTTTCTTCTTTCTCAGTTCCTAGCAATCACAGTTTCAGTTCCCAACAACGGAACCATTTGTTGGCACAGGGGAAGACCCGAGGTTCAATGATACAACAACGCACCAACAAAACCCTAACTACCGACCCTTTCGACAACACATGCGAAGAAGATGAAGTCTCACCCAAGGTAGAGGTAGGGGTGGTTGTAAGACTCAGGTGTCTGCAACCTTAGCTAGGACACAGATATGTGATTCTACTACTTAATAAAGCACTTAGTATCGTTAATCCCTTAATATGCAATCAATATCTACTTCCTTGATAATACAGAGCTTCACAACATTCATAATGATCCTAACGTACTTAAGCACTTAACATAAGAAAATAGATCAGATCTAGTATATCAAGCACTGACCATATCCACATATATTAGATCTAACATTCTATCCATTATTAACACTAAGCATAAGCATATCTATCTATTCATCTCAAATAAATTATCAAAAGAAGATATAAACACATCAAGACAATGCACAAAGAAAGACAACACAGTATTTACGTGGTTCACCCCCACCCTGGGGCTACGTCCACCAACTCTTCTTCTTTATTAGCTTCTCAATAGGTTACATGGACAGAGCCACCAAAAACCCTACTCCACCTAGGACAGGAGATCTATGCAGCTCGCTAGATCCTCCTTCCCCAAGTAGGTCTAAGAACACAACCTTCCACAAATTCTTACAATGACTTTCACTCAGCTTTGCAAGTCTCACATAAGCACAGAGCACTTATAATCCTTCCATCACATAGATCAACTATTATCACTTAGATTCTTCGCTTTTCTTACATCGCCTAGCTACTTATTTATACATTACAAAAGTGGGCCTAAGCATGGGTGAACCCACAGGCCGACATCCAAACCCCATTACATAATCCCAAAACCCCCAAAGGACCCAAAAGTGGGCCGAGAACCCATGATCTCTGCTTCATCTCACACTCCTCCTTCAACAACCTGTCGAAGTCCTAAAAAATGGTCAAACATGACCAAGTATCTCCCAAAACTTGGTCAAGGGACAACACCCTGTCACTATCACCCCAACAAGATACCCTTTTCTATTTAGGAGGAAAAACCTTTTCCAAGGGAGACGCCCCTAGACCTAGTGGGTTGATGAAGGGAAAGAAATGATAACCAAACTACCCCTCTCTCTAGGTCACTCAAGTCAAGTTTAAGTCTTAAAGGATGAAGCAAAATAAAGATAAAGTGTACCTTCCCCTTACCAATACAACAACAAGAATTAAAGGCAACAACAAATGATAATGCTGCTTCAACAAGATAGTAAAATTGTGAATATATGTTGGCTATCTATGTATGCAACAAATGACAAGTAGATGATAGCGATAAGTAAATGATAACAACTGCAATTTGTATTAACAAGAACGCACTTGTGCAAACAATGTGAAAAATAATTCAAAGCATCAATGATAATACTTTGTCTTATGTGAGTTCTCTAAATATATCAACCAACAATTGGATTTAAAGAGGCTATCTAAATTAAATGTAACAACAGTAAAATAGAAGTAATGAAAGCAATAAACAAGCTTCAGAAATGTATTCTGCTAAGGCAATTGAACAAACACTTTAGATATATTGATAGTAACTTGCCTTGTACAAATTATGGGTTGTTATAAGGTGGTTGGTAGGCTGATATATACTGCAAACAATGGTTGTAACAGGCAATTATCAATAGTAATTAAGTGGCTATTAGTATCTCTAAGCTATGTTAGTTAACTAGTTACAGTTAGTAGGGTAATCAAGTAGGAAACGGTTTGGAGTTTGAGTTTGAAGATACTTGTCAAAGAGTGAGGTTTGACTAGTGCCTTTATAAGGGTAGTGGATTCAAGTAGGTGGCTTCCTTCAAGGTTTCTAACAAGTGATTTTACACATAATCCAAGAGGGAGAAAGACCTAGGAGGAGTAGCACCTTAAGTCCTCCTAGGTTTGACCTCAAGAAGTGAGGAAGCTAGGGTGTAGGCACTTCTAGGCCCTATCACATTCTTATTCTTGGATTTTTTATGGATGAAAAGTACTTAGCATAATAAATAAGTATAAACCTCTAGAGAGATAGCACTTTAGGGCCCTAGGTTTTCACTAGTTACTAGATCGGTTCAATAAAGCTAGGCAAATGAAAAGCGAGAAAGTTAGCACTTTAAGTTTCTTACTTCAAGCATTAATTAAAAGATGAAATTTTATAATCTTGTATGAGAAATAAAACCATTACCATAACCATTTACAATGACAAAGTAAAAATCTACTTACTTGCACCAAGAATAATCATGTAAAACCATTCAAGATTGCCACAAAACTTCATAAAATTTGTCCAAGTGCCAAAAAAACAAGCCTTAGAGAGTAGCACACTCCTTATTTCAGCCAATAACCCTTAGTAGGGTAAAAATTTCAGACCTCCCCTCTCCCAAGTGAGAGTTATCATAAAATGAACATCACTTTATGTTTATTTATACCAAAATTTGACCTTTAATTATTTTAGGTCAAAATATTAGGGTCGACCTGGCCAATTTCTTACAAATTTAAATTCTGGACAGAATAAAATAAATTTTCATGTAAATCACCTCCTAAGGGTGATGTCATGCCCTTCTAGAGTGACATTGGACCTCTGTCATGGAACGATTGGCTCGGGGTGTGAAACGTTGGGCATCTAAAGGCCAAAACCCTGCTCACACGTGCCAATAACCTTAGGATTACCCCTAGGGTGACAACCAGTGCATGTATAAACGTCCAAAGATGTATGGGTGACATCCAAGGCCTCCAAAGGCCAGTGTTCAGGTGGGAAAGACAAAACCACCTGGGTCTAGGTCCACCAAAGTTCCTCCAAAGGAAACCTCCTTCTTCTTCTTCGTAGAACTCTTTCATCTTCATCCTTCCCCTTGGATGGGGTTTCAACATCCATAAAATGGGCTTTGAGCCCTCATGAAGGTTCGAGCTAGTCATATCTCCATGTACCTGTTAACTGTGAAAGGTCTTGTAAAGAAAACAAGTACGCCCTCCATGGGTCCATAAGTCACATGCATTATAATACATATATCACATCTAATAATTAAAATGCCCAAACATGTGCATTAAACCCACCTAAACCCAAACAAATGCTCAAAACGTTATGCAACTTGACAAGTCTAGGGTTTGGAATGGTCTCAAGGTTTCCTATTGGGACAATCTCCCTTAATTCATGGTCGTTTCCCCAATGGATCTTGATCCAAATCATCCAAGCGTATGAGGTGGTGAGGGGAAAACCTTTGGGCATGGCGTGCATGTGATAACAAGGAAATGTAACACTCACCTATTGGTGCCTTTGTTGAGGTTGAGATGCACCTTGTCATGGATGCAAATGTTTCCAAGCCCATTGATTTCCATTTATTATTTTTATCTTTGCTTTCTTCTTTTAGCTTTCTTTCTTCATGCTACAAGGAAAGAGTTGATGGCCACTGCCCTCGCTTGGTGATCAAATAGGGGCAGTGTCACCCATAAATATTTCACAGAAATGAGAATGCTAGATCGTGATGAGACCTCCTTTCTCTTGGCCATGCAACCAAGAGCCACTACCCTGGATTGGTGACTAGTTGGGTGGTTGTTATCAGTCTAATCGGTAGGTGCACACACTAACGGATCTCCCTAGACTCACCTGGATCTAGAACAAAACAGGACAGGACATAACTCTTTCCCTAAGTTTTGACCATTGAATTAGCTAGTAGGAAGCAACAAGTAACATACCTTTGTATCACTTCCTAGGGTCTCTGTTGCTCCTGCTTCGCTCTGGTGCTCTTGTGAGGTCAAGACCAAGACAACACAAACCAACCAAAGTGAAGATAGAAAAATATATTCAAATGTCAACTTATGTGTATGATCAAGGAATTACATAATAAAGTAAGAATGACTTTATGGGAAAAGGACATGTCGTTGTATCATATTAATCGAAAGTAGAAGATACAACTTGATTGCCTTGATGTCGCAAGCTTCCTTTCGGTGGATCTTGGCTCCAACACACACACTCTTGCTCGATCCTTGTGTTAGTGATAATTCTTGTCTCGGGCTCGAGAGCATTCGGGTCTGCAAGTTACATGAGAAGTGCTCAAGCACAGCATGGAAAAATCTCATTTTACGGCTTCCAATCAAGCGAGCGGGAGAAGTTATGTCATCAACAGTCAGGATCCATGTATAGAGCAGATCAACGATCGACGGGTAATCACTGTTAGCAAAGTTCCGCCAGGATTAGCGCAATGGATAGCGCTTATATATCACCAAAAAAGATCTTAGCCATCCATCCCGGAGAAGTATGTGGTGCACGATCGGGCTCCATCGCCTCCTCGCCCTTCGCAACTTTGAAGAACGAAGACTAGCCTCTTTCCAGCCGTGAGACACGAAGCACCGAAAGCATTCAGGACTCGGACCCACGGCATCGCCGGGAGAATTAAGAACTATCAAATCTAGAGGGGACACCTGGCAGCAAGTAGAGCCATCTCAACGCCTCGCTCATCGCAACTCCAACGCACAAAAAATAGCTCCATCATATCCTGAGACGCGAAGTAGCGAGAGCATTCAGGACCTGGGGCCCACTGCAACATCGAATGAGCTTAGAACCGTCAGATTTGAGGGACGCATGGCACCAGATTGAGCCATCTCAGCATATCACTCATCACGATTTTGATCAGCAGGGATCAACCCCTTCATATTCGCAAACGTCGAAAAGTGCCATGAGAATAGGCACTTGGTCACAGTCCGTGGTCACTTGGAAAAAGAGAGGAGCTGCGTAAAGAAGGACGAATCGCCGAGTTCAGTTACAGAGAGGATTGTCGTGGTCTCCAAGCACCATCGGATCTGATCTTCATATTGTTTCTCGCCTGGAGTAAATGATGACAAGAGCGGGTGGTTGAAACCTCCTTTCAGTCATTAAGTAAGGGGAATGGAGGGTTTGGCAATCCGTCTGCCCAAGGAAGTCCTATGTATCGATTTTCTCCAAGGAGCCATGCCGAAGTCTTCAGCTCGACAGAGAAGTCTACACACGCTATCTGAACACTTATTAGCTCAGCTACCCTCCTTACAGGAGCCATGCATAGTTAAGGTGGAATTTAAAGAAAGATATCAGTACGAGTTTGATTCAAGGGACACCCAGTTTTGGGTGACTGAGGCACGCCTTAGTGGGGAGAATTTTCTTGAGTATATAAACTCAGTCTTTGTATTTTGTAAGTATCGATGGTAGAGTGAAGCTCCCGATTGTAAAGTTTTAACAGATATCCCAGCTCTGGGTATGCATCTGTATGTAAGATTTCTTGTTTGATTTCAGACAGTCTTTCTTCTTCCGTCTAAGTTTTCATCTTATACTAGGAGAGTTCGTGATCGACTGATTCACACGAATTATGGAAATTATGTTGTGATAAAGGATTTATTGTGGCACTATTGTTTTCTTTGGTTTTCTGTGTCTGAGCATAAGAAGATCTTGCGTTTAGATGTCTTCTTCCACAGTTTGTTAGGAGCCCGATGTTTATAACAGACCTTCACACCTCTCTGATATAAGTCTTCCCCCTACTCACCCTTACTGCAACTCACTGTCTGAAGTTATCTAAGACCTCACTCACCCATGCATGCTCGGCCTAGTTTCAAAGTTGAAATCACATCGTTTGAGTTAATCTCCATTTGATCACCCCATTAAACAAATCGTGACATAAACTGATGGGTGTCAGGCTCTGCTCCTGCTGCAATCCAGGGGTGACTTCCGTCGCCAACATTTCTGGCACCGCTACTGGGGACGAAGTTGAATATTTTCCCCGGGATTGAACGACAACGATTAACTGATTCTGAAGGTGCATTAGATATCAGAATTATCAAGATTGCTGCTGTGCACCTGGCAACTCCATTGTGACGACTCCGCTGGAAAGAACCTGCTCTATCAATTGTGGCTTTCATAGGTAGACACACGTGGTCTCATCCACAACTGCCCCTAGCTACACCTGAAACCGATCCAGAGGTGGTTCTCAGAAAAGGAAAGGCCCTTGAAGAAGCAGCTTCCACCGCCGAAGCAGGTAATCTACCATCTCCTTCTGTAAGAACCCCATTTTCTCCTCCTCAGTTTCTTAGTAGACCTCCTTCACAAGTTTCCTATTTCCTGAATTTTGGCAGTGTTCCTGCTGAGTTTTCCCCTCCCGGTCTAGGATTGGAGGGAGAAATCCTTGTCACTCCCCTCTCCTCTAAAGATGTACCTTGGCGTAGACCCATGACCACAGAAGATTTCCCCACTCCTGCACAAGGAGGAGCACATGCTGACTTGAGCTCGTTAGCTTTCTCCTTAAACCCACTCTTGTTTCCCACTCCTCTTCGAGACTCATTTCCCGCAGCCCCTCCGCGAACTCCTTCTCCTCCAAGTTCTCTGCCACCTAATATTCCTATGGCTGGTGATAACCCCCCTATGACCAGAATGGAAGCTATTATAGCCGCTAGGTATGCTCCCCTTGTGTTACCTCAACCCCTCAACGCCCTCCCAGCAGATGGTTACCTCAAGCAACTACCCAAATTCATGGGTGAGGGGGACGTAACTGCAGATGAGCACCTAGAAGCCTTTTACAGTTTCACATATGACAATGTCATCATGCATGCAGACGTATGGATGAGAATTTTTGTCCACAGACTCCAAGGAGAGGCTAGAAAATGGTTCAAGGCCCTGCCTCCTGGATCTATTGATGGGATCGAAGCACTAGACAATGCCTTTTTGAGACAATGGGGAGATAAAAAGGATTTCATGTATTACATGATGGAGTTTGGGTCATTGAAGAGAAAGGAAGGAGAGTCTATCTCCGACTTCTCCAAGAGATTTAATAAAATGTACAACAGAATCCCTACTGAGATAAAGCCCTCTGAAGCCTCTACAAAGATCACTTACTCCAACGCTTTTGATCCTGATTTCTGCCTACTGCTGAGAAAGAGAAGAGCCACTACCCTGGCCCTCATGCAGGATGTAGCCATGGAAGTAAAATCTAACATATTGGCTGTTGACTGACTCAGGAACACTGTTGATAGAAACATATCCAAGAAAAGGCCCGAAGCCTCCCCATCCAGTTCCTCTCCCATGCCCCATCAGACAGATGAGACAACCAAAGTACTAAAATCACTTTCTTCCAGGATGGAAAGGTGGGAGTTAGAAGGGAAGCCCATGTACAGAAATCCTCAGAACACTGATAATAGAGGTTTTAGGAGACCTAATAACAATGGACCATAGGCCTTCCCAAGTGAACAAAGGGAAAAGGATAGAGAGGATCAAAGGATTCAAACCCCTCTCCAAAATAACCTAGTTACTCATGAGGAAGGAGAGGAGATAGACGAATTTGACCCTGAAATTTACTGTGTTGAGGAAGCTCCTTCTTTTCCCCATTTGACTCAGTCTGCATATGAAAAATCCGTGATGAACATTTAGATCCATGAGTTAGGAAAGGGAGAAAGGGCCAGTCATACCTCTAACAGATACAGTCTCAGGTCAAGGAAGAAAGAAGGAGACTTTGATAGCCAAGACCAGCCCCT
Source organism: Picea sitchensis (assembly GCA_010110895.2). Taxonomy (NCBI): domain Eukaryota; kingdom Viridiplantae; phylum Streptophyta; class Pinopsida; order Pinales; family Pinaceae; genus Picea; species Picea sitchensis. The sequence goes on along the minus strand of SNQJ01S0005877.1, from coordinate 14,969 downwards.
CATAGCAGATAAGCCTACTAAAGTTGCAGCAACCACAACTAAAGAAAAGAGAACTCAGAGTGCTTTGCCAGTAGCCAAAGAACCTGCCACTGAGGTAAGGCAAGCTCCTAAGCCCATTTCCCCTTTTAATTTTGAGCATGAAATTCAAAAGATCAAGATTCCTATCCCCATCTCTGAGTTGATTAAAAATGAAGATTTTAAAAGGTCCCTCTCTAAGCTGCTACACTCTGAGTCCCCTCAGCCTCCCTCTAACTCAGTGAACCTTCAATATGAGAAACCAACCATCATCCTAGGTCCCATGGTAGAAGATAGAGATGATTCATCCCCTCCCTTCTACACCTCCCTGAACATACATGACAAAGTGTTGCATAATTGCCTCATGGATTCAGGAGCTTCCCATAACCTTATGCCCAAGATAGTCATGGAAGAACTGGGACTAGAAGTGACCAAGGCATATCATGACTTGTACTCTTTTGATTCGAGGAGGGTGCAATGTCTGGGAGTCATCAAGGACATGGTGGTTTCTTTGTTTCAGCTACCCATGAAGAGTGTGGTTATGGACATTGTGGTAGCTGATGTTCCTCCCAAGTTTGGCATGTTTTTGTCAAGGTCTTGGATTAAGAGACTTGGAGGAACGTTACAGATGGATCTCACATATGCCACTATTCCAGTTTTTGGAGGGGAACACAGGAGGTTGTACAGAGAAGCCCAGCTTGCCTACATTGTCAGTGATGAAGTAGACCCCACTAATCACCCCATATTTTCACTTGACACTGATTTAGGGTCTAGTTTGTTACAGGTCACTGAAACTCCTGAGGCCCCTTTACAGATCAAAAAACAACTCATCCTTGATCAAGAGATACCTTCTCTAGCCACCCCTGTTTGGAATATGTTCTTTGATGGAGTTTCCTCTAGTATAGGTGTAGGCGCCGGAGTGGTTTTCATATCGCCCTGTCAAGACACCATATCTCGGTCATACAAGATGGAATTCAAAATCACCAAAAATGTGGCAGAATATGAAGCTCTTGTTCTAGGTATGAGGGCTGCAAAAGAAATGGGAATAAAGGAGATGGTTGTGTTTGGAGACGCAGAATTGATCATCCAACAGGTAAAAAATGTTTATCAGGCCAAGCATCCTCGGCTTAGAAGTTACAGAAATGAGGTATGGGACTTGATCGATAATTTCTTCTCTTGTTTCAACATTGTTTTCATCCAAGGGAAGAGAATACCGCAGCCGACTCCCTAGCAGTCTCAACCAGTTTGTTTAGGATCCCCCTGCCACCAAAGATTAATGGTGAAGTCGAGGTAAGATACAGGCCATCCATCCTGGACAACATAAAGCATTGGAAGGTATTCGAGGACAATCTCAAAATCAAAAAATTTCTTCAGTCCGTCGATGAGTTTTCTGCATTGCACATTGATCAGGACCCTGATCTAGAAGGCGACCCCCCTCTGAGGTATTCTTGAATAAAATTGTTAATCACCAGATTATCCAACTACCTATCAATCACATCCTGAGGGGACTCGTCCCTTTAGAAAGGTTGTTTGACAAGAATGATGTGGCAATAAAGGATGGTGTTTCAAGTAAAGATGCTAACATAGCCGAATGTAACATTGGTACGCAGGAGGAGCCTAAGTTTGTCAAATTATCAAGCAGCCTGTTATCCACAATTTTGGTCATCATGACGATGTTATGATGATGGAAAATCGAGCTCTTCATTAAAGACACTTTCATGAGAAAAGTTGCAGTTGTCTGCTTCCAGAAATCACATTTTGGAGACTGTTCGCAAGCTACCTATATATTTCCCTGCGAGAATGCCTGATTCTCGCAGGATGCTTTAAGATGGGGTGCGAACTTCTCGCACTGTACTCATTGTTAGGGTGCGACCATGTTTTTAAAGAGGAAAAGGATAAAAATCTCGAACCTTCTAGAAGGGAATCTTCTAGAAGGGTGAGTTGGCTTTCGAATGGTTATTCAGGTGCTGACATTCCAGATATCTTGGGATCATTCCCTATCCAAGTAACTAATCTATCTTCTCCTATATATTGAGGAGATTGCTCATGGAAAGGGTTAAGTTAAGCAAGTTAGCAAGAGATTGATTAGATAATTAGTGCAAGATTGTATGGAGGACTGATGCTACAGCAGCTAGAGACAATAGCAAGGTCATCAAGGTGGTTGATTTTCTTCATGCATGAGCAAGTGTGTGTGTCAGAGCTAGGAGCCATCGAAAGGAGATCTACAACATCAAGGCTCAGGTTGTAAGTTTCACTTTCAATTAATTCAATACAATAATATGTCCCTTTCCCATAAAGATGATGTCTCTTTATTACATAATTCCTTGATCATATGTATAGACTAGTTATTGAATATATTGATCTTCCTTCACTTCGATTGGTTTGTCTGTTGTGATCTGAATGGGACAAGAGAATTGGAGCAAATCTTGGAACAACAGAGATATAAGGAAAGCGTTCATACAGTATGTCCATAATCCTTACTTCTCACTTTACTCAATAATCTAGATCTAGGGAAAGAGTAGTATTCTGTCACGTTTTGTTCTAGATCCAGGTGGATCTAGGGAGATCGGTTTGTGTCCGCACTCACTGATTTATCCTGAAACAAAATTGGCGACTCCACTAGGGAACCATTCCCTTTTTCTTTATGGTTTTTGAATTTTCTATGGCCATTTTCTCTATTTGCCTTTTTCTCCTGTTTTGTCAGTGTCTGAGTCCTCAGGATACCCTGAGAGACCTTTTGGGTCTATAAGTCAGTTTAAATTTTGCTTGCTCTTTCAAAATTTTCACTATCTTCAGGGATTCTCACACTGTATTCATTGGCAGCCTGCGAGAACCAAGATAGTTCACACTCTGCATATATAGTTCAGTGTGAACTGTTCACACCTTGCATCAAGGTAGCCTGCGAGAATACTATCTTCTCGCACTGTGTTCTATTCCTTGCCTACGAACAGTATTTTTGAAATTTTTGAATTCAAGTTTTGACTTTGTCAACTGCTCAGACTTGTTGATTTACACCTTTTTGGCTTATTGGAACAGTGATTTATACATCTCTTGCTTTAGTTTGCTTGCTGGAACTGATCTAGGGTTTCTAGGTTTTTTCTTGCTTTGGTAGCTTGACTTTCATCTCTTGGTCTTTATTGGCATTTTTCTTCTCTATGATTTCTGGAGTTGAGTGTGTCGAGTTGGCTAAGAACTAGTGATTGGTTGGGAGTCAAGTGTTTGATGTTTCTCGTTTGATTGTTGGTTCGAAAGGACAATTTTCATTTGCATTGAGGAACTCCTTGGTTTGCTTTTTGTTTTTACTTTCATTGAAAGTTTTGGTCGGGTTGTCATTGTTTGATTATTGATGGTTTGATTTTCTTTTCTTAGTAATCAGAGTTCTTCTTGGAAAGTGAACTGCATGTTTTCTTTCAAGATTTTGTTTTTTCCTTTGTGAAAAACATTGAAAATCAAATTTTAGAGTATTGAAGTTTTGAAAAAGACATATAGATATTGCTCATTGATACATGATTGTTTGCATTCATATCTGAAAGGAAATTGAGCATTGCATTTGCATTGTAGTATTGAGATTGATTCATAAATTGTTCTCTCTCTCTCCCATAACTAGGATTCATTGAATGAAAAGAATTATATTTCATCATATTCTTGCATTATTTGGGTCAGAGTCACACATCATGCGTTTCATTTCTGTCATCTTTGAGTAAAAAACAACCTGTAAAAACATTACATAATATTAAAATTGATCTGGTAACTCTTTTCTAGGGCTCTTTTACACCAACATTTAGCTAGGCTAGTGCTTTGGAGTAGGAAGAGAGACACACTCTCCAAAATCTCAAAAACACACAATAGCATCTTGAGTTAGGGAGTGTTCAAATCCATTGGCAACATATTGTCCTGGGAAGCCCTTCTAACACAAGGGTCAAGCATTAGGTCGCATTTTTGTTGGCAGAGTTACTCACCCTGCTTTGTTGACACCAGTGTAGAGATTGCACGTATTACGGGGGTCACTTAGAGGTATACCCACAATTATGAGTGGAAGCCTTTGAGTTGATTTCGGGCTAGATACCCTGCCTTTACGTGTGGATCAGACTGATGACTGTTTCCCCATGCATTACTGTTGTTTGTGGTGACTTTAGTGTCTTATCTTTCTAGGTTCTTACCCAAGGTGACTGTGGAGGGGAAAGTCTTCACGGTACTTGGAATTGACATTGGCCAGACTCACTCGGGCTCCTTGGAGGGTATACCCACGATTATGTGTGGGAGCTTGCACCAGGGTGTAAGTCCGTTAAGCAGGTCGTCAGCGTAACTTTTCCACCCTAGCCCCGCCCCTTCTCGTCTCGTTGTTGCGACGTTGGATTTCATCACCAACTAGTGGCTTTGAAACTAGAAGGTATTGTTTGCTTGGTGATTGATTCATAGATTTTGTTTACTAGTGTGTGCTATTTCTTACTTGAAGTTGACCATAGGAATTTTTTCACGGAGCTTGTTACACATTTACAATTTCTCCACCACGATGTTCGCGTAGGATGCAAGGTTTATCCCCTGAACATCCAGATAATTCTCAACCCTTGCCAACTAGTATGCCTGAGGGCTCTCCTCGCCAGAGTGAAGCTCCAGTTGTTACTCCACCACACATGGACACAAGTAACGTTGCAGTTGTCACCACACCATCAGTAGAACTTACTGAATCTCTAGAAGATTTTCGAATCACCAATACTATTGAAGACTATCGTAGTCATCGTGGTGAACGACTTATTGTGCGATCAAATCCTTCGGAAGAAGCCATTGTTACGTCCTCTGAATCAACCGTTAGGCCTTCTCACGATGCAGTAGGCCAAGATCCTTTTTGGTCCGGTGATATCCGGTGAGTCCTCTTTGGCACCGAGGCATCCCCTGTCTATGAAATCAACCCTCCACTTATTTTTGAGACAGATTCTGTACCCGAAACTACCACTTATCGTTTTTTTTTACCTCCCGAGATGGCCCATCTCGCTATTACTATGGGTGTTCAAACCGAAGTTACAAAAGATACTCTTCCTCCTATTAATACTCAGAGAATGCTTGATGTTAATCTACCTCCTGGTTATCATGCATTGAATGCATTGTTACATCCAACACCTCCACAAACTCCAGCTGGTTCTCCAGGTGTTCCTCCTTTTTCTGGGTATGCTATTCCTGGTTTTATCCCAACACTCCCTCCGTTTCCTCCTGGAAATACTAATCCTAGTGGTACTACACCGACCGTTGCACCAAATGTACAGATTCCTGTTGGTAGACAGAGTGGCACCGTTCCTTTTCCTTTTCCTTTTCCCAGAAAAAACACAGTGACTACACAACTTCCGGGTGGAACTATCCCTTTGATAGAGGGACCTACCTCACCTTTAGGACAAAACATACCTCCTGCATTGGCCCAGTATTGGAATCAACTTATGCAAAACTTTCCTCAAAATGTTGGGGGGGCAGCAAGCTGTCCCTACAATAGGCCAACCATATCCAAGTGTGACTAATCCTATTTGGGGTTCGGGTCAGACTACTCAACCTCAGGTTCCTACTCAGACTCAAGGTCAAAATCCTTGGGGTTACTATCCTATTCAGCCACCACAGAGCCAGCCAGGGTCTTCCCTCTGGGGGCAAACTGCATACGGTCCTACTAGTTTACCGACCGGGCTTCCACCCCAAAGTCACCAGTATCCATAAGTGAATCGACAATTGCCTTTTCTTGCTACTTTGGATTTGCCAGATTTGTCTAGGATTCTTAATGATCCTATTCGTCACTCTCCCCAATGGCCAGCTATTCCTACAAAGCTCCCATCAGATATTCCAAAATTAGATGGGAAGGTGGGAGAGGACCCAAATAATCATGTCATGACTTTCCATTTGTGGTGTTCGTCCAACTTGTTGATGGACGATTCCATTCGCTTGCGTCTTTTTCAACGCACTCTTACGGGTGCTGCTGCGAAGTGGTACATTGAATTACCACGAGGTTTCTTTTTGGATTTCAACACCCTTGCAATGGCCTTTCTAACACATTACTAGTTACCGATCCGTTACGATACCGGGACTGAGATTTTAACCTCCTTCAAACAAAGCTCGAGCACTCATATATCTGATCATATTCATGAGTGGAGAAGGAGGTGATGTCTCATTAAACTTGAGCTTCCCGATCAGTTACTGGCAGAATGGTTTACAAAATATTTTGTAAACAAAATTGGTAAAGACATTGCTATGGGAAGTGTTGTCACTGAAGAGCAGGCTATAAGTCGTGCTCAATATCTAGATCTCGTTTATTCACAAACGGGAACTTTGTATGATTTACTACCTGATTTACCTCGTCTTGGTACTTCCAACACTTCTACTACTCCAGCTCCCTTGCATGCAGCTGATGGTGTGATTGGTATCACTCATAGCCATTCACATTCCATTTCCTCTACAACCCCTAAATCCAATTCTTCTAATGTTTAGAATGCTCCATCTCCAGCTCCTCCCACCGGTAAAACTTCTGAAGTGAAAACAGTTCAATCTACGTTGACCGGTAAGAATAAATCTAAGAAAGGGAGAGGCAAGAATAAGGAGGGTAAAAACAATAATCCGAATGAGCAAACCAAAACCCCTCCTGTTGAAGACCGGGATAAGCGCAAACCACACTACCCTTGCCTTATTTGTGGTGACGATCACTACACAAAGGATTGTCCAAGATGTGCCGAGGTTACTAAGTTCCTTCAAGGAACGCCGAAACCATCTACGCTGACAGTCTTGTCTCAACCCTTCCCATCTCAACAACAGGCTTTGTTGGTCATTCATGACCAACCATCTACTTCTACCTCGTCATATATTTTTATGTGCACTGGTGATTCGAAGAAAGACAATGTTTCCCTTACCACTAGAGCTAAATACTATACTCCTGCTAAAGAGAAGGTTGACGATTTACCTCTTGATCTGGTACACCCCTCTCCACATAATCCACCTACGAACGGTCCTCTTCATCTCGAACGACCAAACCTTGATATAGTTATACGACCACCCCCAAAAGGTGTTGTTAAGAAGTCGACATTCAATCCTCATGCTCGGGCAGCTCAGAACTATAGCATTGTCGAAGATCTGACCCAAGCACCCTCAGCGATGTCTGCCCTGGAAGTCCTTCAGTTTTGTCCTGCACAACGAAGGGTGCTGTTGAAAGATATAGGTGGCATTGATCCAACAGATACCAATATGATAGTCTTTAAATTGGAAGATCATGTTCCAAGGTTACCCCCACAGCTTGCGTTTCAAATACAAGTTGTTGTCGCCGACAAGAGCATTTGTCGGACTGTTATTGATGAGGGTGCCTCTACGTGTGTAATGTCTTTTACTTGTTGGAAAGCCATTGACTCTCCTCCTTTAAACGAATCCCAAAACACTTTGAGAGCCTTCAACGACTCGGGTTTTAAGCCTTATGGTGTTCTACCATTGTTTCCTGTTACTCTGGAAGGTAAGACCATTCAAGTGGAAGTGGAAGTTTTTGATACTCCCCTAGATTATAACCTTCTACTTGGTTGTAGATGGGTTGATTCTATGCGTGCTGTGGTTTCGACCCTTTTCCGTGTCGTACGATTTCCTCACCAGGGAAGAGTGGTTACGGTTGATCAACTTGCCTTTTTTAATGCTGATACTCACATTGGCAACGTGCCTTTCATAGCTAAAACCCCACCGGGTTACGAGAATGTTGGAGTCGGTCTTTTAAAAGATTCTTCGTTAATGGGTACTTTCCCCATACCACCACCACCCGATATTCCACGTCCGTTTGTTTCTTCGATTAATATGATTTCTACTGTACCTCATGAACTTCCTGCGTCTGCTGACCCTTGGATAGTCCCTGATATTGGAGATCATGTTCGTTTCGGCGACGTCATGCCGTTAAGTCCGGTTGAGTCCGCTTACCAAGCCATTCAATCGACAAACCTTACTATTTCTTCTCTTGAAGAGTTGTCTCTTGATCCTTTCCGAGTTATCTTTCCAACTGACGAGATGATCATGTCCGTCATGGCAGATACACCTTGGGATGATGGGCATCATCGTTCCATACTGTTTTTGGAGCAACACACTCTCGAGAACTACCAACGGATTTCGACTCTGTCGACCGTTGTTTTCATTACGACAGTTCCTGGATCTACACATGATGTGTTTGCAGAAGGGAACCTTAGCAACATATCTCCCATGATTTCGATCGATATATCAGTTAAACCGGGGATCGTTGAAAATTTTCACATTGGAGCTTCGTGTTCTCCGAAGAAAATTGTCACTTATACATCATTGTTTAAAAAATTCCGTGATATTTTTGCCTGGAGTTACGAAGAAATGCCAGGTATCGACCTGTCTATTGTTGTGCATGAGATCAAAACATATCCCGGAGATAAGCCAGTCCGACAACGCCTTCGTCCTGTCCATGCACGCAAAGCGGCAGCTATCAAACTCGAAGTTGAAAAAATTCTAAAAGCTGGTTTTATTTATCCCGTGGCTCTGACAGAATGGGTTTCTAACCCAGTACCGATTGATAAAAAGGGTGGTAGCATACGTGTATGTGTTGATTATAGGGACATTAATAAAGCTTGTCCAAAAGACAACTTTCCAACCCCTTTCATCGACCAAATCGTCGATGACTGTGCCGGCAGTGAAATCTTTTCTCTCATGGATGGATTCTCCGGCTATAATCAGATCAACATCGCTCCCGAGGACCAACATAAAACGACTTTTATTTGTCCTTGGGGTACTTTTGCCTACCGTAAACTTCCCTTCGGTCTCAAGAACGCGGGTGCAATGTTCCAACGCGCTATGTCTTATGCATTTCACAATATAAAGCATATTGTCCAACCTTACTTGGACGATTTACCTGCTCATTCCCTATGCCGAGTCGATCACCCTATGCATCTTCGAGCAATTTTTCTCCGTTGTCGGTTCTATCGCATCCGACTGAATCCTCATAAGTGTGTCTTTTGCGTAGAATCCGACCGTCTCCTTGGTTTCATTGTGTCACGACAAGGGATCCGGGTAGATCCTATCAAGGTTGAGGCGATTCTTAATCTCCCTCCTCCTTCTTCATTGCACCAGTTACAAAGTTTGCAGGGGAAAGCAAACTTTCTTCGTTGCTTCATCCCGAATTATGCTGAGATTACTCGGGGTTTTACACGTCTTCTAAAGAAAGGTTCAGAGTTTGTTTGGGATATTGCTGCCAACAATGTGTTTGAAGCTTTAAAACTATCCCTCACGAAAGCTCCCCTTCTCTTCCCTCCGGATTATAGTCGAGATTACTTTCTTTATCTAG
>SNQJ01S0005876.1:131380-148405 GCA_010110895.2 Picea sitchensis | reverse complement strand
CTTCAAGGAGGCCCAAACCATTTCATTAACTGAACATTAATTTATCCTAATAAAACACTCGAACTACATTGCCTACGATTCTCTTTAAGGCACTGGTCTCAATTTTCACACTCAGCAAAGCCACAGGCTTCATTTCAAGTTTGGTTATATATCTAATTTAAATGAAACTTGCACCTAACAATTGTCTCTCAGTTTCCTTTTGATGCAAGTATATGCTTATCTGATTATATATCGTGGTGAATGTTTACTTCATGTTTTATCAGTTTATGGTTGATGATTTGAAAAAATAATAAACTCCTAGATTTCATATTTTGTACTTAGCTTATTGCAAAGCCTTGGTATATTTGTTAGGGACTACCCCCCTTGGCTTCGCTAGGAGTTGGCCTAGACGGAGGAGTTGAGGATTAGGTGACAACACCTTAACTCTCACTTGCCCCCAAGGACACACCGATTGGATTGAAGATTTATTCCACATCTCCCAGGTGTGTATAAGGCGGCAACGGGGTCCATTGACATTACTGGTGGGTTCCTTCGCACTTGGCGGTTGTTTACATTATTGACATCTGACTAAGTGACTCTCTCTCGTGTGTCGACTTTGTTATCGCATGGATTGTAGGTTGGGCAAAGCCCGACCCAATCTACAAAGGTGGGACAACTATGGGAATACCTACCCACTGTCACCTTAGATAGGTACTCTCCTCACTTTAGAGATGATCTGATCACCTCAAGGGGGGAATCCCGGTGACCCTAGGGAAATGAGATGGAAAGTAGAGTAATGGAAGGTGATGTTCCTATAGGTCAATGTAAGAAGTGAAAGATGGCTTGAGTAAGAGTCTTTCCGGTAAGGGTAGGTTGCCAAAGTGAAGTGTACCTGTAGAAGAATGTGATACCTGCCCGAGACATGAAAAAATGAAGAGATACAAGTAAAAATATCCAATGGACAAACAAGTGAAGCTTGCTGTCCTATATTGCAGCAGTAAACAAGTATATATATCAACAATGAAAAATATTGTTAACTGAAGAAATAACCATCCAAAGTACGAAGAATTTTCGGACAATGAAGCACTAGACAAGCAGATAATATTCCAATACTTGAGCACAAACTTTGATGGTAAATTAGAGCTGCTAAATGATGTTTTCAGAAGTCTATTAGAGCATCCTTATGGCTGTGTTTCCGTCCTAATACACACCTACAATCGTGGAGAAGTCTCCAACCCACTTGGTGTGTCCTTGGAGGCACAAACCTAAGTCTAGACCCACTGTCACCTCGATCTAGACTCCTTCCGTCTAGGTTCACTCCTAGGGAAGCCAAGGGGGGTAGACCCTATTAAACTATGTGAAGTTTTGATTAATGATCTAGGAGCTAATTAAGTTATCAATTAGGGAGACCCAATCCAATGACAAGCAACAATGCAATATGCAGTTCTTTCAAATGATAGGTAAACCTTTTACTTTAAAAAAATAGACGAGTGCCTAAAGATAATCTAATCGCAACTTATTGAACTATATACTATGAAGATTACTTTACAAGAATGAAACAAGCTTATGAAATATATATACAATGAATTGAAAAATAACTTTACACTTCAAACAATTATTTCACAAAATAAAGAATACTTGCAATAAAGAAAAAAGGATGCTTTGATAAATGTAAATATTCATAAGCAAGGAATTTGCTGAAAGTAAATGAAAAGTAAATGGTTGAAAAAATAAATTGCTTGAAAGGAAATTGTAAGGAAATGTAAATGTTGTGAAATGTGAGTAGGTTGATTTTAATTAATTTTAGGTCTCTCTTGAACTTAGGGGGATTAGATGTGAATTGTAGCAATCCTAAGCTATGTGACTACCCCAAGTCCTTATCCCTTCAACCAAGAGGAAGTGCTGGGTGCTCAATAAGAAGAACAACGAGGTTCTTCCCTAGCTCCATAGGTCAAATCCAAGATGCTTGGGCGCTCAACAAGGAGGACACGTAGTGCCGTGAAACTGTCCTCGACTTCAACCCCTTCTAGCTAAGTTGCAGGAAACGACCCCCTGGGTGTTGTACCAGTACTCGAAACCTGCTGAAATGGGTATGAAACTCCACCGAAACGCCATCGGTCGTACCGTACGAACGACGACGTTTCCTGATTTGGAAACGTTGTACGGTACAGTCGACAACATTTCCCGATTTGGAAACGTCGTACGGTACGGCCGAAGGCGTTTCAGTGGAGTTTCTCTCGGTATGACAACTGTTTCGCCAAATGTTTTCTTGTTTGCGGGCTTGGCCAAGCGGCCAAGAGGGCTGTGGGTCCCTTCGGTGGCAAAAAAATACCCTCATTAACCACTAATAAACATTTTAAATTTGTCCAAACATCATCACCATTTCACGCACCCTATTAATTAATGGTAAGTAAAAGTGACATTCTCCTTTATCTTTCATTTTCATCCTTTTACTTAAATTTTTAACATTACCATTAATTGTTTCAGNTTGACAGGATTACAACGTTTCCACTGGATTGTATCATGTGTAAGGGTATGGAACTGGCATTTAATCAGGAGCATCAAGCCCTCTATGTACCTCGATGTCCATCGGTTAACATTTTTGGGGTTGATCCAAGTGTCCTCATGCAAGGCATTACACCTATAACTCTGTGCCACATGTCTTAGACATGGTTTTCTTTCTAAAATGTCATTTATGTGTATCATTATTTTTTCTTGCAAGATAATGTGTTATTTAATATATATATATATACGACGTTTCCCTCGACGTTTCCATTTTTGGAGGGTTGCATTTCGAAAACTTCCAGACGTTTCCCCATTTCGTGCAACTTAGCCTTCTAGCCTCCCAAGTCACCCCTTTTTAATGGTTAAAACAATAATGGATTTAGGTGCCTAATTAAACTAGCGACACAGTCCTTTGCCCTTTCTTGTTACCCAAGATCCACAAAGTGGCAAGGGGAGGGAATACGGGGCAAAAGGCGAGGCACGAGTTTGATTACTTTGCAAAGACAAGAAAATTTAACTGGCCTTCACGATATTGCAAGGGTGGCAAAGTCATTCACATGCAAGGTGTGAGTGCAAATAACAAATTGAAATAACTTGAAATAAATTGCAATAAACAAACTAGCCACACAACTTTGCCTTAAGGACAAAGGTGGGCAAAATAAATTGACTTTTCAAACTCACAACTATGGCAGAATGTGAAGGACAAGCCTACCGATTTTGTGCCAAGGTGGGTAAAAGAAATCAAATGAAATAAAATAAGTTACACTAGCCACTCAACCTTCTCTTTGTGGGAGAAGTGGGGCAAACAAATTAAGCAAAAATACAAAACTAATCCAACCAACACGGTATTGCAAGGGTGGCAGAGCCACTCACATGCAAGATGTGGGCAAAGCAAACTAAAGAAATACTTTACAAATTACAAATTATGAAAATGAAAAGAATGCAAGCCCAAGAGACTCTCTTGGGCTGCTTACAATGATTTGGAAAGTAAGAATAGAGAGAGGGTTTTGCAGAGAGGGAAAGGGCAATGAGAAGAAGAAGGACATGAGCAAGGTGAGATGCTTTGCATGTCACAAGACTATCCACTACGCTATTCAGTGTTTGAACAAGAAGGAGAAGAAGCCAGAATTAGAGGTGTCAGCATCAACAAAGATTGCAGAGTTTGATGAGAGATATGAGAGGGAGTTCTCTCTCATGACTGGTCCCGTGGGCAGTGGGTGCCTAGCATTCGAGGACATTGAGTGTGGTTCGTGGACAATGGAGTTTCCCGACATATGACAGGGATGAGGTTAGTGTTCCTGAGTCTTTTAGAAATAGGCTCAGACTGTTGTGTGGGTGTTGGTACCAGCCCACAACTTATAGTGAAGTGGGTTGGAAGTGTTAGATTCCAGCTAGAGTCAGGAGGATTTTTGGAGGTTGCCGGAGTATTGTATGTTCCAGAGATGATGGTTAACTTACTCTTAGTGTCAGCTCTGGAGGTTGATGGATTTGGAGTGGCATTCTACTGTGGCCGGGTATTTCTATATCCAGAGGGAGCTACTCCAAACACAACAGTGATGCTTGGTGTCGAGTATGAGAGGCTGTACAGGTTGTTGGGTCGACCTGTGTTGGAGTCCAATGGATATCTGGATTCAGATTTTGTGTTGGAGAGTTGGCAGGTTGCATGGGAGAGAGAGTTGATACCGGGGACTCAGTCCTCTTCCGGGACTCTTAGAGGACTCAATAGGCATGAGTCGACACAGATGGATGCTCAAGAGAGTGTGCAGTCTCCTAGGAGCATGTCTTCAGTCTCTGGAAAAACAGAGGTAGCAACAGAGGCTTCCAGTGCAGTGGGAGTAGTGGCTTCTTTTTCAAAGGGAGCAAAGACTTTTAGCACAGGATGAGCATCTATGGCAACTGATGAGTTGGAGACAGATTCTGGTGGTGATACCAAAAGTACCTCTCTCGCTAAGAGGGAGTGCTAGAATTGGTAGCTCGGAGGTACTTTTGCATAGGCGACGCCCATCATGCGGAAGTGACCGAGCACATTTCTCCCTAGTGACTTTATAATGTGTTTTTATAAAGTAACTTTATAAAGTGATTTTATAAAGTTGGGTCTTTTAATTTTTGAATGTAAAAGTGACTTTACGATGTTATGGGTCACTTTAGTGACTTAAGTGACCTCAACAAATGATTAAGTCGTGACCATTGATCTCAAGGGAAAGTGAAGAGTCACTCAAGGGAGATCAAGGGTTAGCAAAGTTACATTTCGAAATTGCTTAAAGGCAACTCATGAGGGAGAGAGAGGGTGCACATCTTGAGGAGAGATCGGAGGGAAGGTGAAGGGTCACGTTTTCCAAGAGAGGTTTCTTAGCTTGGAGGGAAGGGCAACAGCAAGGGAGATTGGCATACATCCCTAGGAGAGGGATTGGCATGCATCTCTAGAGATATTGCAACATTAAATACTGTCTGTACAGCTGCTACAGGAAGGGCCGTTCAGTGAGAGAAAGGAACAGAATTCGAGGCAACCAACTCTATTAGAGTTTGGCACGAATTCCAAGACAATTTTGTTGGAGTATTCCATACAACAAGATATTGTATTGTACAACAGCTCCCTGGCACGAATTTCTAGGAGTTTTGTGGTTGATTGCTGACAACCAAGGCATTCTGTTCAGAACACAGTTTGGAACTGTTTTCTAGAGGGATATTGTGCTGGAGTGTGAGATAAGTCTGTGTATTTCATGCTGACATAATTGCTGTTGTAAATCTCTGATTTTCCCTAGAGCTGAATAAGAAATTACTCCTTAAGCTGTCATTTCTTTTCTGTGTATTCTTCATGGTGCATTGCCCATAATTTATGGTGCCAAATGTGTTATTTTGTCTGTTGTTATAAATTATTTCTGCTGCTGATTTAGTTTCAGATCTATGTCATTCAGTGTTTCTACTCATTAAGTACCGTTCAGAATTGGGTTTGTTGCTTTACTATTGAAGCTTAATAGGAGGTTGAAATCTGACGTATGACATAGTGTATTTCTGAGCTATATTTTCAACATAGGATGCTTCCTTGAGCTCCTTGTGGCCAAAAATGGGTTGCACCTCCCCTTGAACTGGCGAAAACCTACAAAAAACAACAAGTAATGCTTGCTGGAAATTGCTAAAAACCACTAAAAATGAGTTAGTTTTGGGTTAGTATATAAACAAAAAATTTACAAAATATGAACTTGTAAATTGATTTGAAGGGAAGATTGAAATGATTATACAAGTGCAGAAAATCAGTAAATCAGAGCTGAAAATAATATCAGAAATTTAG
The DNA here is from genome assembly GCA_010110895.2 of Picea sitchensis. Classification (NCBI taxonomy): domain Eukaryota; kingdom Viridiplantae; phylum Streptophyta; class Pinopsida; order Pinales; family Pinaceae; genus Picea; species Picea sitchensis. The sequence continues at coordinate 142,632 of SNQJ01S0005876.1, read as the reverse complement.
ATGAGGTGAAATGAAGCTTTTGGAGTCAACTCCTCCAAGCTTTGAACAACCTGCAAACCTGTAAAATCTTTGCTACACAATGAGGCAAGAAGATGTGATCTCCTAGATGGTCTACAAAATACTTTGCAAACACAAAGAGAAACAACCCACATAAACCTATAGCAATACTACTACAAGTTTATCCCCAGCAAAATACTTTGCTTGGGGTTCTTCAAGTAAAACAATGTAAGCAATAGATTAGACATAAATTCACAATATTACTTCAAGCATAGGAAAACAAATGAGAGCAGCCAAAGAGCACCAAGAATACACCAAGAGAATACTAAGAGTTCCTCCAAAGTTTCACTTCTATTAATCAAAAGAGTGGCTGCACTATGGCAACAATATTACAAGAGAGAAAATGGGGGAAGAGCAAGAGAGAATGGGGAGAACAATGGGCAGCATGGAGTTGCTTTGAAATTAGATGTCAAAATGAGTAGAGGAGCCTTTCTTTTGAGGGAGGGCAGGAAGAGAGACCCCCCTTTCATGCATTACAAGTGTCACTCCAAAAGAGGGAAACTCACTCAAGGGGGAGGGGCACACCATGAGAGAGGGGGAACTCCCACTAGGAGAGGAAACTCAAAAATGGGGGAAGAAACTCCCTCTCCTAAGTTTAAAAGTTTCTCTAATGCTCCAAGGGGTCACCCAAGGTGTGGAATGGGCCCTCCATGTGGTCCCCATCACCAAATGGCCAATCCAATGGAGATGGTGAGCCCTACAAGAGAGAAATTCGCCCCCCTCTTTAAAGTTAAGTTGTATGAGGGGTGAGAAAGGGGGAATTTGATTTATTTGACCCCTTATTACATAGAAATGACTTAGGAAACAACTTCTCCCCCTTTTCTCATGTTTTGCAACTTTTGGCAAAATTAGACATTTTTAATTTAGCCAATTATTTGCTGATTTTGATTGACTTGGACTCCTCATGGACATTGACCTAGCAAAACTTGTTCAATTGAGTTGAAACTTGGTCCAAGGGTGTAGGGGGTCATAATCCATTTGATTTGAGTACCCATACCCCTATACAAAATCCCCAAGGACCAAATTTTTACATTTTACATCAAAAATAATTAAAATTTCCAATTTATGGAAGATTTTAATTATTAAAAAATCCTATCAAAAGTTAATCGAATTCCGCAAGACTCTAGGAGATGTATAACATGGTCATTTACAACACTTCAAACCTTAGTCACCTCTTGGGCTCTGTTATCGCGTAGTTTGTAGCAAAGATAAAAGGCTAAAGATGAAGAGTCAAACTGACGTAACTGGAACCAATCCCACCCAATGTCACCACAATGGGATGGTTCTTTCTCTTTAGGGAGGTAGGGCCCAGGGGAGACGTCCCCGATGACCTGGGGTTTTGAGAAGGCAAAAGATTATAGGATAAAGGTAAGTTTCCCCCCTCACAAGTCTCCACCGAGCAGATAGTCTGGCTAAACAACCAATAATAAAGTATAACCAAAGAAAAAGAGATACACCTGCCTGAGACAAAGCAACAAGAAAACTTGATATATGCAAGATGCTCACTTGGTTAGTACTTCATGTAAATCAATGACTATCTGATACACATATAAGCAATTTGGTGATAAATATTGACGAAGTCAATGTTTATAAAATAACAATGATAAATATGTCACTTCTTCAATAAATGTCAGAACGATGTGGCATTCAATGCAACAAATCAACACTTTATTCAATCAATGCCTTTAATCAACCATTCAATTGCTTATTAAGAAAAACGGTAGCTGCACCAATGATATTATAACTAGAGATGACGGTAGCAATAGGTTAGTTAGGTTAGTTCCTAAGCTAGGGTTAGTAGTTAGGGTTTGATTAAAGGTTTGAGAATTGTTGTGATCAAGTTCACTTCAAAACAAGAGGTCTTTAGATTAGTGCCTTAGGGTTAATGGAGTCAAAAGTGAAGGACGCAGGAGCTAAAGGATCAAATGTAGTATGACTAAGGACTAGAGGGAGAAGCTTTGAGGTGTTGCTAAAGCAAGGCCTCAAAGTCAAAACCTTAGGGGAGAGAGGCTCACCTTGGTGTAGGGGAACTAGGCCTCGGTGCTCTCTCCTCCTTCCTTAACTCAATGGCAAAGACGGCTAGCAGAGAAAATAGCATGAAACCAAGACAAGAGGGTTTGGGAGGCAACATGTTGCTACAACAAGGCTTCACCTTCAAACCCTAGGGGAAAAACGACTCTCAAGGTGTAGGGGAACTAGGCCTTGGGACGTCTTCTCCTTCTTAGCTCAGAAAAGGAAACAACTAGCGAAATGAAGAGACAAGAAGAGTGTAGCTACGGCTAGGCTCTCCCCTTTTCAAACAATGGTTGAAAAATCTCTTAATGGGGACATGAGACAAGGACCAATGATGTGTGCTTGTCACCTAGGGTTTATTCAACAAATTTATAATACCATATGAAAGAAATAACAATACAACCATTCAATCAAGAAGTTTTGCAGAAATTCACTTACATATCACCAAGACAAGTATAGCAAACCCTAGTTGTAACACCTTCCACCAAGAGAAATGCCAAAATATGCCAAGAAAGTCTTCATTCAACAAATGCGCCTCACAATTTCAGCCAATAACCCAAGAGAGGGTGCAAATTTTAGACCTCACTAATGAGTGAGTCAGAGATGATGAAAAAATGAAGGTGAAAATCCTTCATTTATATAGTACCATGACCTAAATTTACATTTTAGGTCATGGAAAAGGCCGACAAGGCCAAAACACTAAATCATACCGTTTTTACATTAAAATGTCAAATTAAAACCCTAATCAAGCTGAAAAGAGACGTCAAGCCCCTCTAAGGGAGACGTTAGTGCCTTCTAGGGAAAATTGAGCATCCTGGAGCAAAATGTTAGCCCTTCTCGAGCCTCTCCAACCTGCCACAAGTGCCAATACTGCCCAGTCTGCTTCCCAAGACGTCCATAAGGCTGGATGACGTCATGGTCATCATGGGTGACATCCTAGGCCTTCCAAGGCCAATGTCCCACTGGAAAAGGGCCAATCCCCCTAGGTCAAGCTCTGCTAGGGTGCCTCTAGTGGAACATCCTCCTCTTCTCCGGTGCAAAGCCCCTGATCCATCTCTTTCTTGTCTCTGTCCCTTGATGGGGTCTGAACATCCATCTGATGGGCTCTTCAACCCCATGGAGGTTCGAACTGATCATCTCCCCATGTGTACCGGTCCAAAATGGTACCTGTCTGTCGGGCATGATCCTGCACATCAACAACTACGCCCTCCATGGGCTCATCAGTCGCAGGATCATAGCAATGTCAATCACATCTCATCATCAATATTATTAAACATGTGCATAAAATCCCTAATACATCAGTTAAAAGCTCAAAGACATTACACAAGCCTGCAATACAAGTTTGGAGAAAAAGACAAGGCGTCCTATTGGGCCAGTGTCCACTAGAAAATGAAAGTTCCCGAAAGAGACCTCATCCAAGCCATGTAAGTGGGTGATGTGGTCAGGGGATGTCCAAGCAGGTGGGTGCATGAGGGCCAAGGATTCAAAAAATGTTACCTGTGGGTGCCTTTATAGAAGGCGAGATGTATCTGTCCTAGATGCATTTTTTCCAAGCCCATTCTATGCCTTTTATTCTTTATTCTTTTATTCTTTTATTGCCTTTTTTCTTCAAGAGCTAATCAGGGGACACTGCCCTGGCATGGTGACCAGTGGTAACAACATTACCCATAAGTACTTTCACATAAATGAGAAGGTTGGCTCGTGATGAGACCCCCTTTTCCTTGGCCATGCAACCAAGAGTCATTACCCTGGCGTGGTAACCAACTGGTGGTAATGTCATACTGCTAGGTACCCATGAACCTAATAGGCTGGCTCGTGATGAGACCCCCTATCCTCTAATCAGGTCTTGTCTTATTATTTTTCCGGGTCCCTCTTGTTTTTTGCTGAGAAGCCTTTTATTGCGTTCTTGGGGATCCCTGGGCGAAGCATCTCGAGGTTTTATTCTTAGGTTTTTATCTTTTACCAGCTTGCTTTTACCTTCTGGGCCTTTAGCCCTTTCTTCCCACGAGGTAAGGTGCAATCCTGTAAATAGGTTAACCCACTGCCCAGACAAGTGGAATGGGATAAGTGAGCGAGAAGCAAGATGAAAAAAGTGGTGCTGTGAAGGTAGTGGACAATGGCTTTTCAGAAATCCCCTCAAGTGGAAAACCAAAACCTACAGACACATGCTTACTAGGGCATCCTGTCAATCCCCCCAGACATGGTCAAGTGGGCAAGCGTAAGATCCAAGTAGTTGTTAGAAATAAAAGGAATCAGATGCACATATTCAAGGGTTTTGATGATCAAAGTGACACATACCATGATACCTGGACTAATTACCTCATGGAGCAAGAACCATCTCTGACACAGGACCAAGCCGATGGTGATGGATGCTGCTGCTGCTGACAAGATAAAGACGCTGGAAGAAAGAAAAGGTGGGCCCTCTAGGGCCATGCTAAAGTCAATCCTTCTCTCGGTACTTCATGTCTAAGACCTGTGGGCCTCGAGACATGATCTCTTAGTTATCCCTAAAAGTGGGGGATAACAAGCTCGATCATTAGAACGCCTTTCACCACTCAGGAGGATTATTTGAGTGAAAAACTCAAGGATAATTAAAATTGCCGGTAAGCAAGATTAGTTACCTGAGAAAAAAAAACACTCGATGAAAGGACTTCCCTAATGATAAAGTCCTAGGCAACTAAATAAAAATTGACCCATGCTAACATATTACATTATTATCCCATGCAGGGGAGCAGACATTCCGTGTACAAACAAAGAAGTTCTGGGGGCATAACTGCCCTGCTGAGCCATAAGTCTTCAAACATGTTGTACCACAAGGTAAATATCTTCATGGTCCATGACGTTGATACCTAGTTGAAATAGGTGGTCAACAGGCTGTAGCAAACAATTGCTACATCAACAAGATTCAACCACCAAAAATCACAAGTAAACCACCTGAATGATGCACAATGATTAGTAGATAATTATGACATCTTTCTAGCAAATTTTGATGGTTGAAAAGTGAGTAAAAGAAAGAGTTTTAAATGAGTTTGTTGTAGCCTTAATGGCTGTAGCATAAAGTTATAACATCAATAAGATGTACTTGGCTAAGCTAGACGCCCTAGTGGCTCAAGCAATCCTAAAGTATGTAAATTTGATTTCACTTTAGACAATTGAAATATCTCAACAAAACACGTTATCCAATGCAGCTATTTTGTCTCTCCAATGCAATTTTCAGATTAGTGCTCTGAATCTATTGGGTAAATGGAGTCTTGGTTACAAGAGTTAGATCCACAATATATCTAGGGGTGTAAGCCCTTTTACTCCCTAGAGCATGCAAAACCAACAAAGGTAAGTCTAGGAGGTTGTAAGCCCTTTTACTCCTCCTAACAACCTTGTAAAAATGACTTATCAAATTGCAAATAAAATGGACCTTGGTGGAGGGTGTATGCCCTTATACTCCTCCAAGGGTTTTAGACAAGTGTAGCATGAAACAAAAAGAAAATACCAACAAAGTGCATGAATTTCCTTACCAATTTCACAAGATAGCAAGACCAAACCCTAGTTTACCGAGATTATTCCATCAACATGCAATAGAACAAGCCTCCAAGAGGTGCGCACCACCTTATCTCCACAATACACCATAACAAGCATCCAAAAATGTTGCACAAGAGAGAGATAGTCCAAATGCCCAAAGAGGGCGAAAATTTCAGCCAAGTCTCTCACTCAAGAGAGAGTGAATTATGTTAAAAATGAAATGAATTTGATGCTTATTTATACAAAACCTCGAAAAAGTGTTTGTCCACATTTCGTTAGGGTAAACCACAAAATAAGGGTGACATCAACCCCTTTTAGGGTGACGTCTTAACTTGGTATCAAAACTTAACATGGTATCAAAGCCAAGCTGAAGAGAGCACCTTTCACTGGATAAGCAAAAACGTCATTGTTGCTGTACAAGAAAATTAGGGCTTTTTGTTGGAGGGATTTTTTCCTAAAAACCATCTAGAAAAGTGCACCCTACCCTACTGAATCTTTTGGTAGCTTGAGCGCACCTTTTCAGTGGACAGAGCCTCCGAAAAGTCAAACCCTAGTTTTGACTGGTACAAAAAAAGTAGAAGTACCAGAAAACCAGAAAAACCAGGAAACCAGAACCAGTACCAGAAGTACCAGTCCAGATATCCACAGGTTAAGTTTCAAGGGGAAAAACTTGAAATTTTTGAAATCTAACAACTGCAGCAAACTCGCCTCAGACCAGTGCATCTAGTCCCTGGATCAGAATTTCAAAATTTGAAGTTTGAAAAATTAGGGTTTTCTCATAAAACCCTAAGTTGCAGTTTCAAAATCAGTTGCAGTATCAGTTGAAGTATCAGTTGCAGTCACCCTTGAAGTTTTTAAAGTGTTGGTAATTATTACCGCTGCTACCAGATGGTGCCACTACTATCAGAGGTATGTACTCACATATGTTTAAACTGTTAAGATTTAAACGGTATTTGCAGGAGAAGGGATCTCTTGCCATAGATCCAGAAGGATCTCAAATCCAACATATTTAGAGGAATAATGCAACCCATGTTTGATTATTTTGATATGCATCTATTTGTTATGACATTATTTTGATCTAGGTTGCATGTTGAAGCTATGACCATCATACTAAACTTTGGTCAAAATTAAAGTCAAGGTATTAGATTGATTAAAGTCGAGATCATAGTTTATTCTCTAACCCAACCTTCTGTCAAGATAACATATTGTCTTAGAACAAAAGACAGGTTGAATAAAGCACTTGTCATCTTGAGTGAAGGAGACTTGGAAGAAAAGCAACACACTCATTCTTGAGGACAAGACTCCAGGTTCCAAGTTCCAGGTTTGATTAATTAAGTTGATAAGATTCAAAGTTGCACATGACAAGTTGATAACTACCCCATTACAAGTAAACACTATAGTTGAGGTAGCAGTCTTTGAAAAGTATTATACTTGGTATCATGTGAGCATATTGAGATAAATGCTTAATGTAATCATTTACCAAATACAACTAACATCTCCTCTAGGAGAAACTTCTTGTGTTGGTTCCAGGCTACCATGGAGGAATGTTTGATCATAACACTAGAAGAGTGATTGATCTCATTTCGTATTGTGTTTCTTACTTTTGATCCTTGTTTCAGGCAGGTCACAAGTGATAGCCCTAAAGGAGCTACGGTGATGACTATTCGTGCTATTGTTTTATTACTATTATCAAAAGAGTATTATTCTTGCTTGTTGTTTTGTTAACCTTGTTTCAGGTCACAGGTGATAACCCTGAGGAAGCTATAGTGAAGGTTGCAGAAGGCAACAGATTAGATGAGACATGAAGCAGACTACCCAAGTCGTGTACATGACGGTATACATCCATGTACCAAAGAAGATGAAGAAGAAGCTATTTTTGAGATCCAGAGTATCTCATATGGAGATTAATTGTAAGGAGCAGAAGGCTCCAAAGATGACCAAACATTAGAACAAGAACTCACAAAAGACTTGGTCAAAGGATAATGAAGCCACCTTGACGGGAAACATAACTTGTTTGAAGTCTGACTCAGCCTTTCATATTTAGACTTGGTATTCAACACCAAGTATACCCCATAAGAGATGATGAAGTCCTTGTAGACTCATAAGAAATCGAGAGTAAGCCTGATCTCAGAAAGGATCAAATGAAGAGACAACTTCCAGGACTGGGATATAGATGCCATGAGAAGACTAGATCATAGCTTCATAAACTTCTAGGAGATATGAAATCTCATGGGAAGATTCCCTTGCTTCATTGACAGAGAAGGAAGCCAATCAGAAAGACTAGGATCTGTATTTTTCCGTGAGACTAGAAGAGAAGGCAGTATTGATTTCCAAGATTGATCTAACAGATCCAGCATGTTGCAGATGTACAAAGCCTGATGTGTGTCCAGAGGATTCTCTCAGCAAGAGGGAGAAGACTATGATGAGACACTTACTCCAGTAATTGAAGAAATAGTTCTAGCATTCATGAAGACTACCAGAACAACCATGATTCATATATAGTATGAGATGCAGGGGGAGCAATCCCCATATTTAAAATTGAGTGGCAGTCGGTGCAGTACATTAGTTTGGGTCATGGAGACACGACTACAATAAAAGATAGAGTTACCTCCATGAAAGAAGAAGAGCTACCTTCAGTATCAGTTATTGAGGCACTGTCAGTTTCAGATGAAGTTGTTGCCATGATGGATTAGAGGAGTTACTCTCAGATTTAGTAGTCACAGTGAGAATGGAGCAACCATTCTTAGCTTCAGAGCAACTGCAGGTGCAGAGTCCCAGTTCCAGAAGGAACAGTTGCAGAAAGAGGAGAGGACATACTCTCAGGCAATGAGATAAATAGTGCTTTCCAGAAAGCACATAGAGCTAGCACATGACTATGCAGATTGAGTTGCAGCTGAGCAAGTGTACCAGATTGGTACAAAGTGATGTGAAAATTTGATTTGAAGTTGAAGATAGAAAGACTCGTGTCTGCAAAGTGAAGCAATCTTCAAAAGCTTGGTGTGGCAGGATTGATAGTTTTCTGAAGAGTTAGGGCTTTACCAAGAGTAAAACTGATTCTAACCTTTACTTCAAGGTTATGAATGATAAGCCAGTTATATTGTTGCTACTATATGTAGATGATGTATTTTTGACAAGATGAAGAAAAGCTCATCACAGATTGCAGAAGAAGCTCGCTACAGAGTTTGATGAAAGACCTAATGCATTATCTCTTAGGTCTTGAAGTTTGGCAAAGCTCAGAGAAGATCTTCCTTAACCAAGGGAAGTATGCGGTTGAAATATTGAAGAGGTTTGCTATGTTGGAGTGTAAATCCATGAACACACCCATTGAAACAAAGTTGAAGCTCCTGGTAGATACTTCGTCAGAATTGGTTGATGGTACTCAATACAGACAGATCATTGGTTCGTTGATGTATCTAACGAATATCGGGCCGGATATATGTTTTGCTATGAACACCTTTGAGTCAGTATCTGGTAGAGCCCAGACGTGTTCACCTTGTAGCTGCAAAACATGTGATGAGATACCTTAAGGGTACGTTGAAATATGGTCTCTGTTATAATGGAGATTATGAAATATACCCAAAGTTCAATTACAAAATTACGATATAATCTACAAAATGAAATATAACATAAACTTCTTACACAATGAATTAAACAATGAAATAACTTAGCTTTAAACAACTATTTCCAAAATGAAAGAATACATTCAATACCATAAACAATGATACATCAACTCATAAAGATATTCACAATGAAAGAGATAGCATGGAATTGAAAATGCTTGGAAAGTTAACAACTTGAAAAGTAAATTGCTTTGAAAGTAAGGTTGCACAACTTGAAAAGTAAATTGCTTTAAAAGTAAAGATGCACAACTTGAAAAGTAAATTGCTTTCAAAGTAAAGTTGCACAACGTGAAAAGTAAATTGCTTTGAAAGTAAAGTTGCTCAACTTGAAAAGAAAGATAAATAAAAATGAAAGTGCAAATGTAGTGAATGTAGTGTGTAGGTAAATTTTAATCAATTTTAAGTCTCTCTTGAATTAAGGGGAGTTAAGGTGTGAGAGATGCAATCCTAGACTATGTGACTACCCCAAATCCTTACTCCTTCAACCAAAAAAAAATGTTGGGCGCTCAAAAAGAAGGACAAACAAGGTCCTTCCCTAGCTCCATAGGTCAAATCCAGAATGCTTGGGTGCTCAACAAGAGGGACACGTAGTGTCGTGAAGACGTCCCCAACTTCAACCTCAAGTAGCCTCCCAAGTCACCCTATTTTGGTGATTGAAAGAATGAAGGGAATGAGTGCCTAATTAAACTAGCCTCACAATCCTTTTCCCTTTCTTTCTTTTCCAAATCCGAAAGTGGCAAGGGAAAGAAATACGAGGTACAATCCAGGCACAATTTAGATTACATTCCAAAGCAAATAAAGGTCCTAGCCTCACAATATTGCAAGGTTGGCAGAGCCAAGTATAGTGCAAGGTGTGGGCACAAATTGATAATTTAAATAACTTGAAATGAGAATTTACAATGGCCTAGCCACACAACTTTGCCTTAAGGACAAAGGTGAGAAAAATAATGTAAATTAAAAGACTAGACAACCTCACAACAATGGCACAAGGAGGAGGACAAGCCTACCGATTTTGTGCCAAGGTGGATGAATGTAAAGGAAATAACTTAAATGGAAATAGTTAAACTAGCCACACAACCTTCTTTTTATGAGAGAAGTGGGGCAAACAAAGAAAAGACAAAACATAAAATTTAAAATGATCTAGCCTTACAATATTGCATGGATTGGCATAGCCAAATCACTTTGCAAGGTGTAGGCACCAAACTAATTTACAAAACAAAAATTTAACTTTAAGTAAAAGAATGCAAGCCCAAGAGACTCTCTTGGGCTGCTTACAATGCTTAGAAGAGAGGAGAAAGAAGGGGGTTTGATTCACACAGAATTCAAATATGTGGATATATGAACCTGTTGTGATACTCATCTAGATTTGATCCCTAAATGTGGATTATCTCCTTTGAGTTTGCTCACACTAGTTGGGGGTTGAGATTGATCATCATCTCTCCAGAATGGAATGGATATGTAGAATTTGCTCCTTATGGAGGTTGAAGCTGTTAAACATTTTATCTTTAGATGTCTTGTCTACTATGAGTTAGAGGTAGATTTCATTGTCTCTATAGGGACTTAGAACGATATTTATCAACATTCTTCAGATATTTTGATCAACGATCCCTTGTCTTATACATTAGGGAGGCCCTTTCTCTTAGACAACGTCTACCTTAGAGCTCATCTATGACAGCTATCCATATTACCCAAATTACTTCCTTCTTTCTTCCAGTTTGCATTGGGGGGTGAAGCACCCTACAATGACTTATTAGGACAACAACAGGATTGTGCAACATTGTTCCCTGGCTTGCAGCCTAAGTTGCACGAAACAGGGAAACGATACGAAGTTTCCGAAACAGGTATGATACGAAACATGCCCTCAAAAAATGGAAACATCAGGGGAAACGCCGTATATAAAAAAATTAAAATATATATATATATATATATAGTTTTAAAAAAAATAAAGCATTATATTGCAAGAAAAACATAATCATACACATAAATGACATTTTAGAAGGAAAACCATGTCCATATTAACTCCCATAGATGATGAATATCATTCAT
>SNQJ01S0005876.1:110772-125027 GCA_010110895.2 Picea sitchensis | reverse complement strand
CTGTTTCGGCGTACCGTACCGTTTCGGGCTCCGAAACAGAGGGGGGGGGCGTTTCCTGCAACATAGCTTGCAGCATGCATGCTCCATGTTTTGCTACATCGAGAGCTTCTAGGAGGATCAATTTTGCTTGGGAGTGCGGCCTATGTAGGACACCTACTCAAAGACACATTACTAGACTCTTTCTTTCCATTTCAAGTTCTTCGGGTTTAGATGTTAGGAGTGGTTTTACCTTTTCTTCAGCCTCAACAACCACTAGAAGTAGGTCAATACCACCTAGGATTACCCCTAGGGCCCTGTTAGTTTAGGTCACTCCCCAGAGGATAATATCTGACAACGACTTGGTGTTGGCATCCACACTATTGATTTAGGAAATGGCCAGCGTTGGCTCCCTCCTCCCTATTTATAGCAACTGCATCTTTACTTAGGCTATATTTTTTTCACTGGCTCTTCTTCATTTTGTAGGGTTTTCCTTATTGGGATAACCTACATATACGCCTATGCATATGCCTTTTCGTATCTTGCTGCTCTTGTAGTCATTTTTAATTTCATTCTTATTATTCTAGGGGGGTTCTTTTGCATCCATATGTTTTGGCATGGCTATTATTGTTGGTTCTAATCACTAGTCCCTTTGACCTAATTTAGTCTTTAGTGGATATTAATCATTACTCTCTTTGATTAGACCATCCATCCTACTTCCACACAAAAAACCCCAATGCTAATAAATGTTCCTGTAAGCTGCACAATTTTTTGTTTGTCAGGGTCATATCATCTGCGTAGAGTAGTAATTTTATTACAAATTCTCTATGTTCATCCCAACTCTTTTTCTATTTTATCCATTCTTCTAACTTGTCTGTGTAGAGCCCAGGCCCAGTGAACGAATCAAGTCAGCTGAGAGGCTTCTATCTGTTGTCTGGGTTGGAGGAGGAGGAGGCTTCTATAGTATAAAGTCATGATGAGAAAACTTTATATGCACAACTTGTAATTGGATTAGAATCACGCTGTGACTGCCTTTTTGTTTGTTACATAAATGGAATATTCTCCAAGAATAATCACACCTCCTTAAGATTGAGTGAAATGCAATAGTTACCCTGAGAGACCAAGTTTCTGTAGTAGCAGTGCATTATAGCTCAAGTGCATGAAGAATTTACATATAGAAGTACACCAAATACCCATTTATTCACTAAAATATGAATGTTTCTATTTAGGACTAACGTCACTCTAGTAGTAGAGAAAAATGTACATTGAACGAGGAAAGGCAAATGTGTGTGATGTTGGGAAAACAGCACAGTTTGACACAATTCTTTGCTCATTTATTTTGAAATGTTGCATTTGGTTTTTATATGTTCTGTATGTGCATCCTTATTTTCTTTTTGTCATACCTTGGAGTCATACCTGTGCTTTTTGTGTTAGTAACACTGGATTTTGATTTGCTAGTGATTTCATTCTAGTTTTATAAACTGGAACCTCACAGGTCTTGGGCTGAATCTGAATTCTTAGTAAAAGATACCATGAAGTCCATACACTAATGCCCATGTTTATGCTCTTCCAGGTTATAACTGATGATTTGGGCGTTACCAAGAGGGTATGTTTTACTGCCTTTGACCTATCTGTCTTTTGGATAGATGTATTTAATGATTAAACATCTTCTCGTGCCGACTGTCATTCTTTATATAATGAATATTTACTCGTAAACATTTTTTTCTAGTTTCTCGGTTACGCCTATCTCAAGGATGCTTTTAAAAAACATGCTACAGTGTTGCAAAATATTTTTTTTGAGCTTCGTGATAGTTGTTTGTTGAGTTATATAGACGAGGGTAAAAAATATTTTATCTCTCCATTTTGGCGACTTGTAACAATGGTAGATAGAAAACATAGTCTTAGCTGGTAAAAAATCTTGGAAATCTAGGAAAGTTGCATGGTGAGATCATTAGAGATTATGTCCTTAAATTGAGGCAAATACCCTTGGAAGATGTGAAAAAATATCCTGAATTAGTACTCTACACTTGGAAAATAAGCAAGGTAGTATATCAGTGTTGTCCAATGATAAAAAGGTGTTTATGGGATACTTATACTAGAAAGTGCGCCATATAATATTTAAAGAGGGTAGTGCGTAAGGTATCTCTGTAGCCTTTTATTCATTGATATCTGTCTATTTAGGGCTCAAGACATGTATTATTAATTTTTTATTGAATATTAGCAAAAGCCATATTACAATAGTTTCTTCATGAACACTGTCTTTCTTTATGTAGGCTTCACATGTTTTATTACTATTGTCTTTAATTTCTTTAGTTAGTTCATCCAGCATTTTTTTGAATTATGCTTCACATTTCTTTTACATAAACAATATAATATAGAGCAGATCATAAAGAAATGAGGGCAGCAAAGGGCACACCAGTTAGAATTTAAGATACCATCAAAACATAAAGAAACCTCACACGAGAGGAACACATACCATGATCATAATAGTATCAAACCTTGCTAAGCACCACAAGGCCCAAGAAGTGAAGTATGGGGGGATGCCAAAGCTGTTGAGAGTCACAATAGATAATGAGAGAATTGAGTTGAACCAGCACTAGGGTAGCGCAACACTTTAAGAGAAATCAGCCAAGAGGAGCGCAACCATAGAGAGAGAAAGAACCCAAGAGCAAGTGTGCTAGAGAGAGAAAGAAACCCAAGCACAAAAGAGAGCGCAACACTTGATGATGCCCTTAGGCAAATCACTTTGTTAAGAGTGAAATTGAATCTCTTGAGATTGTAGATTTTTAATGACAGAAATCAGCAAGCTAAAATTTCTGTCAAACACTTAACAACCTAGAGATAACTGTCTTTCATGAACTTCCAAAATAACCCAAACTCATATTCAGAAATTACCATAAGCAGAAATACACATTGCTAAGCAAATATGCAGTGGAAATAAACACATGGACAGCAACCCATAAAACTCAAAAATTTAGGCAAATGCCAGGGAAAACTCCAATGTGGGGAAACCCAACGAGAGAGAGAGAGATCTTATTATTCAGCTTCAGGAAAGTACATAACAGCAGCAAAATCATAATTTCCGGCTAAGAAAAGTCCACTTACACCACACTAAAACAGTCCCAAATCTGCTTCGTAATCCGTGCCAAATCCGTACTGCTGTACGACCTATTCTGTACCTCGAAATCCATGCCAACAGTCAGCTGTACGGACTGTTCTGTATGGCCCAGAAACAACAAACAAAAATCTGGAATCTGCCTAAAAAATCGTGCCAAAGCTGCCTCGATTTGTGTTCCCACTTTCACTTGCTGTGCGGACTGTACAGATCCGTACAGTACGGCCTCCCACAGCTGAAAAACAACCCAGCAATGAAACATATATCTTCCTTGGGATTTCTGCCCACTTTTCCCTTGGAAAACGTGCCCTCTTTCCTCTCTTAAGCTTACTCAGAAAATCTCTCTCAATCTCCTCTCGATGTGTCTTGCACACTACCCATTGCATTCTTTTATAAATCTGAAAATGACATTTTCCCTCCAAAGTGTCTTTTTACCTTCCCCAACCCTAAATCCAAAAGCCAAGATTAGATCTTGCCTTTTTCAAGATCAAGGGTCATGATCCATTCCCTCCAAAATGAATCACTTAAATATTAAAGTAATTTCACTTTATTACATAAGTGTACTTTATGAAATAAAGTCGCTTTAAAATTAGAAGGTACACTTTATTAAAAAGTCACTTTAATAAAAGAACTACTTTAAAACAACTTTATAAAAACCCATTACAAAGTTAAGTGCTTGGTAGTGTAAATATAAGGTTACAACCGCATTCAAGACAAAATATGTGGAGTACCTCCCTAGCTAAAAAGCTAACAGAGATGATCAAACACAAATGTTGTATAAATACCCAACTCGAAGGTAGGGTGCTTTCCCCAATGGGGGTGTTGGGGCTAAACATATATACCGGTGTTACATGGAGACACATTCCCAAGGGTAAGGGAGGCTCTCCTAGAATGTGGGCACTCCATTGTGGATGTTCCCAAACGTTCCCTTTTGAGGTAAACACGCAAAAACTTAGAAGGGAACACTCCCTTCAAGAAGGGGAACTTTCCCTTCTCAAATCAGACACTCCCATGCCCCCTTAACAAAAAATTGCCATTAAAAAAAATAAAAATAAAATTTAAATGACTATACAAAGTTAAAATTTAACCTAGGCCACTCCACTTTATCTTCATTCATTCATTCTCCTTGTTGTCACTGTCTATTTACCCTTTGTTTGCAATTGTCTTTTGCTACTGGTTGTTTCTTCTCTGCTTGTAATTCTTCCTTCGTCTCTGTCGTGGTTGTGTGAGAGGGGTTGACGGTGTATGATTGGGTTGTTGTGTGAGACGACAGGTGGCATGGGATTGTTGCTGTGTGAGAGGGGTCTAGTTTACCTCGACCCATGTGATACCTAGGTCCTGTTAGCACAAATTTCCACCCTCCAATTGAGCTGATAATTGTGTTAGGACAGCAATGAAAACCTGGCTAATTAAAGGAGTAATGACCCCAAATTGTCACTGGCCAAAGCCCTCTCCGTTTGGGCTAGTGCTTGCTAGCCTTTGGGGGGAGTCCCTAGGCACAACGAAGCACCTTGCTGCTGTCTTTAAGTCTGATTTCTGTGTATAAAACCTACAAAACAAGTTGTCCGTCTTGGACAACGTGTAAAAGTAGTCCAAAACGATGAGGAAAAACAATCTTCTACGGTTGGAGGGAACCTGTAGAGTTAGCACAATGATCATAGACTGGAAAGAAGAAGAAAACTATTCAAAAAGATCAGAATTAATCATAATGAACGATTTAGAAAATGATATATCAGATCACAAAACTTACCATAATACAGCCAAGAAAGAGGTTTGAAGACAAACCCACACTTCTTTATTGATGAAGCTTACAAGAGGACTATTTGCGCTACACTTGGCAAGCCTACAACCGATACAATGACTACTTTTCTCAAAGAGGAGCCACTAGACTAAAGAACAAGAGAGAAGAGAATGAGAGAGGCATTATGCTGCTACTGCAATGATCCGATCAAGAACCTTTGTGAAGCATCCAATATATAGCATAAGGAGGGTGCATATCCCAAGGGAGAAGGAGAAGACACACGAGTGGTTAAATTTGGAGTCTAAGTGCATGAGGAAGAGAGTAATGTGAGGAGTGTGAGATGAGTGAGTGCATGTGAGAGTTTGCATGAAGGTTACATGCGCACAAGAGAGGAGAATGTGCCCTAAAACTTAGGAAGGCGCACTTGAGGAAGAAAGGGAGGAGTAATGAATTAAAATGAATGTGAATTGTTTTTATGGAGTGAAAGAAATGCATGGAGGCCAAATTTAGCTTTCTAATGCATGTCCTTTTGATAAAATTGACAAAAGCATGAGTGAGTTATGGCTAAGAGGAAATTCACCCTATTTTTTAGGGAATTTCCTAATTTTTAGGAAAATACGGTTTAAACTCAATTGGAGCCGAATTTTAAGGATTTGATGCATGGCAAGTGGAGGGTTGATTATATGGCTAAATTTAGGCCTAGTTATGCGACTCCCTTTTCTGAATTAAGTATTTATTTATGCTCAAGTCTTGGAAATATGCGATCCATGCCTAGGTGGATGCCACATCACTCTGTAACTTTGCCACATGCCGATCTTTGAGGGCGCCACTTGGCACTACATGGATGGTGACTATACCTGCTAAATATAGACATTTCTAAAAATAGAATCCAGTTCCTAAATTTTAGGAAACTGTCCACATCACCTAGGATGACTAGGAGAACACCACCACATGTCACTGTCTAAAAATAGACACTGCTAAAAATAGAAATTCGTCTGAAAGCCCTTGACTTTATACTCATTGATCTTGTCTTTCCGCAAGGGATCCAAATATGCGACTAGAATTGACATGCGAGCCCTGGTGCTCAACCTGTTAAAAATAGTAAATTGTGCAACATCATCCCAAGAAAGATCCAAAAGACTCTGGATGTCTCAAGGATCAATATTGCATGCTCAGAATCTAAATCCGAGGCCTGGAGCAAAACTTGCTAAAAATAGAAAGCTCTTGCACATCGCCCAGAAAAGTGTCATCGGGCCTAGAATCATGCAAGGACTCATACTGTATGCTCAGAACTGCTCCAAATTGTCAAGAGTCCCACTCAAACCGTGTCTCCTAAAAAATAGCAACCCCTGATGTATGTATACATCTCTCTCAAAATTGTCTAGAAACTAAGTCAACTCTAACTTTGAACAAAACAACCATGTACCGATCATATACCTTCCTCTGATGGGAACCAACCTCTTGCTCAACACTAGTGCTAAACTCTAGGAGAATATCATAATGCTATCCAAAGGAATGCATGCTAGCTCTTAACCCTCAGAATTTTCAAGGGTGAAAATCTAGGGGTTAACAATGACGACTCAAGGGGACGGGATCCCCCCGTGGGATGTCGAGAACCATAAGAATCTATGTGTCTGTAACAACATTGCTCTGTGATAAGTCTGTAATATGTATTGATGATGCTCTGAAAACTGAGGAATGTGTATCGAAAATACCCCCGTAACTATGTGGAAGGAAAAAAGGCCTTGTAAGTTGATCCAGAAAAACCTGTAAGCTGACCTGTAGTACCAAAGCCTGTCCAATGGGCCATGGAGTCAAAGTATATAATCCTCCCACTGAAAACTGAAACCCAAGGGGGCTGATCCAAATTCGCTACCTGCTACCACTCAATATGTACACTCCTCCCCGTGGTAAATGTGCTGATGTCGACACAAGGGAGAGAGTCACTTAATCATATGTCAATAATGTAAACACTTGTCAAGTGCGAAGGAACACCACCAATAATGACAATGGGTCCTAAGGTACAAGCACAACCTGTCACTATGAACGATGTTCTGATGTCGAACAATGATGAGGATCATCTAATCAATGCCCAATGATACTTAGCCTTGTTGGATGCGAAATAACCGCCAATGAGGCTAACAGCTACCAAGGTGCTCTACTTCTGGGTCATATGTAGATAATGTGTCGAAGTCGATACAAGATGACCTGCTAATAAGAAGAGCAATGATGTCTCTCTTCCCTTAACTCGCAGTGATAACTCAAGAAGATCAAGATGAAGAACCGGGTACCATATCCGTATGCTGGATGAGGGGGAAGACTGACTCAAAGCAGAAGACTCAATGAGAAGAGATGAGGAGACAAGACATAAGATGACTCAAGACACTCCTATGTTTCCTCAAACTACCCATCCTAAAGGCTTAATGCTTTCGGAACAATGACAAACAGGACCCCCACCCAGGCTCACTCTGATGATAGACACAAAGGCTCGGCATGCGTAAGATAGACATTCAAATTTTGATCCAGGAAAAACACTAGTGGACAACCATTTATTCATGAAAAGAAAGACACACAAGACACGACAACATGCTGATATAAGTAGGCCAAAAATCAGCGACACTTATGCAACGACTGAAGTAGATAACCGAAGGGAAAAGACACTGCAAGGAAAATGTAGATTGCTGTCCTAAAACTGTAAAAATTAGCAAGAAGGAAATATTGAAATGACAATGCGAAAAGGAAAGACAACTACCCTAGACCCAATTTTTTTTACCTCAAAGCTGCCATGATTAAATCATCATACTCAAAGGACCAATGTAACCATGCATCCAAATGATTAGTCCGATGGGAGAGGTCAACAAAGTCAACCTTCCAGGGGGACCCACCATGAAATCTCATATGACCCAAAACTGCATTGATGTACTTGCTGGTGAAGCCATAACGGAAGGGTGTCAGTTGACTGAAGGCTGGTTGGGACTTAGAACATGGTATTTCAACAGTAATAAGCGCGAATGCATGAGAGTTGAAACTCTTGGCATCTACTTGTTGAAATACCTCCATCATTCTGAGCTCAACTGGGTCATGGTGAACTCTGACATCCAAGCTCTGATCATTCTCAGGATTTTGAAGAACAACCTCGAGATGTGGAATAGTAGGAAAAGTGAAAGGGACATCATCTTCTGGTTGAACCAAAAGTGGCTCCTCCTATTGTAATGGTCTCTGATCAAGCTGTTTCTGGACCACTACTGTTATAGGCAAGGATGAAAACTCCTGTTGACTAATCTCAACTTGGTTAACCTGTGGATCCTCCTCTTGAAACTTTTCATACTCTTGAAACTTTCATCTTCACTAATGGGAGGAACCAATGAACACTCTTCAGTATTCAAATCTTCACCTTCATCTTCTTGGAACTCCACATGTGACTCAAATGGTGCAACTATTGGTTCTGGATCATCTAAGATTGGGCTATAACCCCCCTGTTCATCTCTGGGAACTTGATACTGTGCAAGTTGTGGTTCATCTTCAATAACACAGACTTCTTGCACTGCTTTAACAATCGGTAATTGAAAGTCATGGATCAGAATGAAGCCATACGTTGCCATAAAATCTCTTTCCAACTTAATAACAACAACCTAGGCCTCCTCTAGAGTTCAAGGTTCCTCGTTCCTGAGAAAAATACACGAAATGCCATCAAATGCCTCAAGATAAAAAATCAAAGCACAAGCATCATTAGGCTTTATAGTAATAGGAAATTTATAATAATTTTTAGAAAAACGAGCATTAAAATCAGTGACAATTTCATCCCCATTCTTTTTAATATGAGTAAAAGCATTAATTAAGGAAGAATTGTTTGGCTTATTCGCCCATCTTTCAGTAAACTTCCCTTGGAACAAATCCCATCCATCAATGGAGGCATCTGGAAGGGATTTGTACCATGCTCGTGCCTCCCCCTCAAGGGTCGACAGAAACATCTTCATTGCCACATCCCCATGTTCCACCTCAAAATCATCCAACAATTTTGAAAAAGCAGCCAAGTGGTCCTCAACTGATTCTCCCGACGTTCCTGCAAAGAAAGGTAAGCATTTAAGCCATTTACGTGCAGGTAAGTCATGGGGATAATCTGGGAATGCAACAAAGCTTAGTGGGTTAAAAGAAAAAAATCTCCACCTTATTGGTGGCCTCAGAGCTGCGGCCATATAGTTAATCTCATATAGAAACAAGCACAACTGCTACCCTACTACTAGCTCGAGATGGAAATAAAAAGAAAGATGAAGATGTCGAAGATACACTCACCATAGTGCTCGTTGAAAAGGAACTTACCTAAGAACTCTTACGCTTACCAACTTTGAGAGGAGTTCTTGGTGAAATGATAGTCTTGTTCCGGAAATATGTTAGAGTTACTTCAAGCTTGGAACTAGACCTTGCGAGGGAATCTAAACCGGATGATCTTCTTGTGTAAGTTCCCCTCTGGAGTTGTTTTTGTATCCTGTGGAGTCACCAAGTGAGTTAGAAAAAATAAATCAATTAAAGTAAAAACTCACCAATGTCGTTACCAAGGCTGGCGTCCCCGACAATGGCGCCAATTTGCTAGCACAAATTTCCACCTTCCAATTGAGCTGATAATTGTGTTAGGACAACGATGAAAACCTGGCTAATTAAAGGAGTAATGGCCCCAAATTGTCATTGGCCAAACCCCTCTCCGTTTGGGCTAGTGCTTGCTAGCCTCTGGGAGGAGTCCCTAGGCACAATGAAGCGCCTTGCTGCTGTCTTTAAGTCTGATTTCTGCGTATAAAACCTACAAAACAACAAGTTGTTCGTCTTGGATAATGTGTAAAAGAAGTCCAAAACGATGAGGAAAAACAATTTTTTACACCTGGAGGGAACCTGCAGAGCTAACACAATGATCATAGATTGGAAAAAAGAAGAAAACTGTTCAAAAAGATCAGAATTAATCAAAATGAACAGTTAAGAAAATGACATATCAGATCAAAAAACTTATTATAATACCTCCAAGAAAGAGGTTTGAAGACAAACACACACTTCTTTATTGATGAATCTTACAAGAGGACTGTTTGCGCCACACTTGGCAAGCCTACAACCGGTACAATGACTACTTTGCTCAAAGATGAGCCACTAGACTAGAGAACAAGAGAGAAGAGAATGAGAGAGGCACTATGCTGCTACTGCAATGATCCGACCAAGAACCTCTGTGAAGCATCCAATATATAGCATAAGGAGGGCACATATCCCAAGGGAGAAGGATAAGACGCATGAGTGGTTAAATTTGGAGTCTAAGTGCATGAGGAAGAGAGACATGTGAGGAGTGTGAGATCAGTGAGTGTATGTGAAAGTTTGCATGAAGGTTACATGCGCACAAGAGAGGAGAATGCGCCCTAAAACATAGGAAGGTGCACTTGAGGAAGAAAGGGAGGAATAATGAATGATAATGAATGTGAATTGGCTTTATGGAGTGAAAGAAATGCATGGAGGCCAAATTTAGCTTTCTAATGTATGCCCTTTTGACAAAATTGACAAAAGCATGAGTGAGTTATCGCTAAGAGGAAATTTGCCCTATTTTTTAGGGAATTTCCTAATTTTAAGGAAAATACAGTTTAAACTCAATTGGAGACAAATTTTAAGGAGCTGATGCATGGCAAGTGGAGGGGTGATTATACAGAGGAATATACGGCTAAATTTAGGCCCAGTTATGCGACTCCCTTTTCTCAATTAATTATTTATTTATGCTCAAGTCTTGGAAATATGCTACCCATGCCTAGGTGGATGCCACATCACTCTGTAACTCTGCCAATGTCGATCTCTGAGGGTGCCACTTGAAACTGCATGGATGATGATTGTACCTGCTAAATATAGACATTTCTAAAAATAGAATCTAGTTCCTAAATTTTAGGAAACTGTCCACATCACCCAGGATGACTGGGAGAACATTGCAACAAGTCATTGTCTAAAATAGACACTGCTAAAAATAGAAAGTCGTCTGAATGCCTTTGACTTTATACTCATTGATCTTGTCTTTCCGCAAGGGATCTGAATTTGCGACTAGAATCGACATGCGAGCCCTGGTGCTCAATCTGCTAAACATAGTAAATTGTGCCACATCATCCCGGAAGATATCCAAAAGACTTGGATGTCTCAAGGATCAATACTGCATGCTCAGAATCTGAATTCGGGGCATGGAACAAAACTTGCTAAAAATAGAAAGTTCTTGCACATTGCTCAGAAAAGTGTCATTGTGCCTAGAATCATGCAAGGACTCATATTGTATGCTCAGAACTGCTTCAAATTGTCAAGAGACCCACTCAAACCGTGTCTCCTAAAAAATAACAACACATGCTGTATGTATACATCTCTCTCAAAAATGCTTGGAAACCAAGTCAACCCTAACTCTGAACAAAACAACCATGTACCGATCATATACTTGCCTTCGATGGGAACCAACCTCTTGCTAACTCTAGTGCTAAACTCTGGGAGAATCTCAGAATGCCAGCCAAAGGAATGCATGTTGGCTCTTAACCCTCAAGATTTTCAAGGGTGAAAATCTAGGGGTTAATAGGTCCTAAACCTGTTACTGTGTGTGCTATAGTCAACTTCAATTTTGAACCCGTGGGATGTGTGTTAGCCAGAGGCTTCAGCTTGTGGCTGTGTCTTAGTCTTGAGCCTTCAACTCGTGGCTGTTGGACAGTGGCTAGTGGAGACATTGCCGCTGGACAATGTTAAGTTGGAGACATTGTTGGATAGTGTTAAGTTGGAGATGGGGCATTGTTGGAGACTTGACTCTTTAAGTCCTCAGACATTTAAAATTTTGAATTTTGATATATCAGATTGGGAGTTCGTAGTTTTAATTTCAATAGGATTGTATTTCGCTTTTTCACTTGATGTATGCTATAAACTTTTATGAGTAATCAACTTATCTTAGCACTTAGATCTATAAGACTATATCTTCTGATTTTTCAATTTTCAAAATTCAATGAGGGAGATACAATGGTGATAGTCTGTAGATGATTTATGATTTATTAATTATTATTTTACATCGTTATGTATAAGATCATAGAATTTCAATGATTTATCTTTTATGTTTCAAGTTTCATTTCTTCTACTTTAAATATTTTAGTATTTTGGGTAGGGTCCTATAGGTTGAAGATTCCGACGTCCCCTACGACGTTCCCTAAAATTTGGGGGGTGCTTCTACATATGACCCGTATGCGTTTCGCCGAGTCCCGGAAACTTGGTGGAACATTGATATATACTAAAAAATAGAAGGTCATTTTCAACACCCCCCCTTAAGCTGAACAAAGGCCACAGAGAGGACATTACATAACATCCCCTCTTACTGATAATTCTCCCACACCAATACGCTTCTGCAAGTTGGTGAAGGTGGCCTGTGGCAGGTTTCGTGAAGATGTCGACACGCTGGTCTATTGAAGGTATAAAGATTGGCACAAGTTAGCCCCGAGAATGGAACTGCCGAATGTAGTGCAACCAGATTTCAAGCAAAAATGACAACAACATAATGCATTTCAAGCAAAAATGTTGCTGGATATGATAACCATGTTTCACAAGTTAACAAAATTCCTTGCAAATGAATTCCAAATGGCTGGACAACAACAAGTGCCAATGGCCATTTCATATAATTAGCCAGTCTTTAAGTGGGCACAAAGTTCACCATCCCTCTCTTTGATGGCTCACTCAATGATGAAAATATAGGCACATGGCTATGAAGACTTGAGGCAAATTTCTAGACATAGCTAAATCTCATGTATCCTCAAAATATTCTGATTGCTAATGTACACATGGATGGCTGGAGGAAACCATTCCATATTGTCTACTTGATGTCTGTACTAAAACCACAAGAAAGAGGTAGATCACCAATGACTCGGTTGGTCGCAAAATAACATTACCTGCCCAAGCAAAGTGGCTGGCCGCTGTCCCATTTAGCCTTTTAGCAAAAATCTCCTCACCTACAATAGAAGTTGGGGACAATTTCCTTTAAGTGGGGAGGAAATGGTGGGAGTTAGCAGTAGGTGAAAAGTGGACTATGTATTATATTGTACATTTATATCTGTTATTCTTATTTTAGGAGAAACTTGTAAGTCTCACCTACGGCATGCATATCTCACTTAATTCTCAACTAGTTTTCATAAGTACTTCCATGTACCAAATTTTGTACCCCATATATCTAATGGAACATAGACTGTATAATGTGTACAGTTATAATAATTCTGCTCATGCATTTCTCTTCTAACGTGGGTGTTCCTTCTCTATCTAACTTGTGAACATATTTGTTGGTATTGGAACTTGAAATTATGGTGTTTTTGGGAGTTATACAATTATGTCTTATTGGAGTCTCTCTTATTCAGAATTCCCTTGGATTCTCATCTTCCACTAAATTAGTGGATTGTTCGACGATTTAAAACTCATTGAAGCTTTCTCCTACCATTCTTTTTTCTAAGGAAATCCTTGCAAGGAAACTTAAGGGATGCTTTCTCACATTCTTGCATAGCATTTGTAGTAAACCCATCGGTGTAGACAAGTGCACCTCGGTCCTCACCCAAAGGGATTTGCACTAGGACTTTGCTGGCATGGAACTAGCAAAATGCCTAACAACATTGGTGACAGCGGATTGAGCCAATCACTTGGGCTTAATGTAAGAGGCATTTTCAGCCTTGAACGATGTGTCTAAATGAGGCCTTGTCATATACTCAAAGGCTATATGAGTTTTCTAGCCTATCTCCCCTTGTGAGGTGTTAGAATTAGAGAAGTAAAACAGAAAATTAATGTCCTTCTCAATTCTGTTAGATAGAACATCAAAGGTCTTAACTAGATGAAAACTTTAGAACTGAGCTTTTTAATTCTGGATGGTTAAATCAGACCAAGACAGAAAGTGAAACAGCAAGTAGGCTTAAACCATCAAACTTATTTCTGAGTGTATACTATGTTCAGATCTAGAATTCTGTTCATAAGCAATGATTAGAAAAACTTTTCTTAGTAAGCTAGATAGATCAGTTTTAACATTAGATAGCAGATCTAATCAAGTAGATAGTAGATCTAACAATAGATAACAGATCTGAGCAATAGAATAATAGATCTAGCAATAGATAACAGATCTGAGCAATAGAATAATAGATCTAGCAATTTATGACAGATCTGAGCAATTAGTTAACAGATCTAAATAAGAGGATGACAGATCTATGCAATCATTAAATTTCAAGCAGATCTAAACTAGGAACACACATAACTGCATCATAAAGCAACTTACCTCTTAGTGTCTTACCTTTGAACAGTGAAGGAGTTCATGCCTCACACAAGAGATGAATAGCCACTGAATATATGCTCAGAAAAAGTCCAAGATCATGGATCTACCTCATGGGTGAGATCTCTTGCCAAAGAGAATTATAGGACAGTTAA
>SNQJ01S0005876.1:60158-88159 GCA_010110895.2 Picea sitchensis | reverse complement strand
CTGGGGGAAACAGGGTGTTACACTACTCTTGTTTTTGCATGGTCTGATTCTTTTGTAGTATATTACTCTTCCCAAATGTCATATTTCCCTTCTTTTGTATCTTGTGAATTTAAATTATACAATTTCAAATTTGAGATGGGCTATATTATTGAAGGGACAATTTTGAATGCTTTGATGCTGATAAGAATGTTAGGCTTGGCCTTTCAGTACATGATATCGGTTACCTCAAAAGAGTGACAGTTTTCTATAATCAACATAAAATTGTGCATTTTTGGTACTCTTTCCAACTTTTCCATGATGTATAGAAACTCATTCTGAATCTCCTTAAACATTTTGAATTACATTAGTTTCTTTTGAAATTGTTTTATGCCTATATCAAGTGAAGCTAAGAGTCCAATCTAGACATTTCTCACAACCTACATTGGAAACATTAAGGCTGAAAGCTATGCCCAAGGATGATGTGATTTTCCTTGGGACTATCCTCTGCCAAGGTTTATGCAATCATGAGTTAGGTTCCCTAGTGCCTAATGCAAGGCACTGGATCTTATTGTCACTAATAACCATGTTTGGTGTGGTACAAAAATCTTGAAGGTAACCTAGGGTTGTTTTACCAACCTCTTACGAAGCATTTGGGGTGAGTATTGAGTAATCAAGTGGTCTTTGTTTTTTAGAACTTGTTATCACATAATCTTGCACACTAGTGCAAAGCCTTCACAAGGTACAAAATGAGTGGAACATTAAAAGTGTTACCACTGTCACCTAGGCATCAACTTCCCTTGTTTTAATAAAGGATGAGTCCTGTTGCCATCCTAATACACACCTGGGGTAACGTGGAAGAAACCTTCAATCCACTTGGTGTGTCCTTGAGGGCAAGTCTCGAGTCAAGGTGCTGTCACCTGATCTTCAACTCCTGCATCTAGACCAACTCCTAGTGAAGCCAAGGGGGGTAGTGCCTATAAAAATAAATCTAAGGCTTTTCTAAACTAAGAAAGAAAAACACTTTAATCTAGGAGTTTATTGCTTGAAAATAAAATTAGATCCTTCAACACTTAGCATTTACCATCATAAAAAAAATACTTTGCTCATGAGACATTTATAAATCAAAAGGATACAACATCTGCAATATTCAAGAGCATAAAAGAAGATTAGACAACATGCATAAGTGTAACTGCTCACATAAGGTAAATTGATTGTGCTTTTTAACCAGTGCCTTAAAAGGAGTCGTGGGCAGTGTAGATCGAAGAATTTATTAAGGTAAATTTTGTATTGAGTTAGTGAAGAGTGTTTGGCCCCTTAGCAAGCTTGTTCTTTGCTTGGACTTGCTGAGAGTTTACCGAAACCCAATGCTCTCACCAGTGAACTCACCAAAAGTGCTGGATGTACAACACGGTAAACCGTCTTACTTCGCAGGTCACTTTCAAGCCTTTTCCTTCCAATGAACTAACAACTTAAGAGATTGCCCTATTAAACTAGCAAGGTTCAATTACTTGATAAAAGCTTGAAATAGATAGATCACACACCCTTCTTTGTAAATAAAGTACTTGCACAAACACTTGAAAGTGTAAAGAAATGAATTTGCAACAATTAAATGTATGTACCTTGCTTTGTAGTTGAGAAAAGATTAACAAGATACTGTTGAAATTTAAACACTGTTGCAAGATTGATTAAAAAATAGAAGTACTTGAAGTAAAGCTAGCTAAACATGCATGATAGATTAAGACTTGGTTAACATGCATAAATATTAGAGTGTTGTAGTGTGTCCGATGTTTTTTGAGTTGTGTATGTGATTACCAGATTTTAAGCATGCATAAATCCAAAAAATGAAACAAAACCCACAACACAAATCCCCCTAACGGGGATGAAGAAACTGGGCACAAAGGGCCTGTTTTGATTGCACTATTACAACAGAGAACCAGTGTTCTCTTTAGGCCTTTAGCCTCTTTAGAAAGAAAGTGATCCTTATAATTGGATCGTTTAGAAGAATACAAGAAAAGATAGATAAAAGGAGAACTTCGCTGGACGAAGTTGAAACCCCCAGGGTGCCTCGGAAGCCTTGATTTTGCCCAAAACTGGTAGAATCTCCTCTTGAACCTGTAATTGCTGCAAGAAAAAAGCAAGTAAACAAAGTTAGAAGATGGTAAAAAAAAGGTTTTAAACAATAAAAATTTTATCAAAATTTTTGGAAAATTTTCTAAGGCAAACATGCAATTTTTTAGGGCCTTTTGGGCAATTTGCATGGACCTAACTTAGGCTCTTTTGAATGCTTCTGTTTGCTGTTTTAGAACAAAAAACATAAGGCAGCCAATTAGCTTGATCAGAAAATTAAAAGTAAGCAACAAAAATTTAGCCCAGTTCTAGATGAAAAGATAAAAAAAGTGTCTAAACTTACCTAGATCTATCCTTTGAAATTTGACAAATTTTAGCTTAGATCTAGCAACAATGCATGCAAACTTTAGATATTTAAAAATGAAATATAGACTTGTTCTAAGTTGCATGCAATCAAAGAAAAGAATGGGGAAAATAAGTTTATCAGTTTTTCTGGAGCTTCCGTCTGAGCCTGAAACTTTTGGGCTATGGGGTTATCTTGGTATGAAGAAGAGGGAGATTGATCTTAGAATCTTTTGGACGAAGACGATGGAAACCACCACCTGTCAATCCTCCAAACTTGAGGAACCTGTAACTATACACTTCAATCCTGCAACAAAACTGTTAAAGATATTCCCTATACAACACAACTCACATACGCATGTTAATTTAACCGAAAATAAAGCATGCAGTATAAAAGTCTATGAAGTAAAGAAGCAGTAAGATAAATCAAGCTAGATTACTCTTACCCTATTATATGATAGCATACCTACAAGGCTTCAACAATTAACCACAAGACTGAAATGTAAAAAATACATGTTACCTCATGAGAACATTTGCATTTAGGTCAAAGCATCCACACATTTGAGTCCACACCAAAATAGCTCCAAAGTCTTTCTTATTCCAAATGGTTACAACAATATTACAATAGCTTGTTTGCCCAAGACCGAACTCACTTGGGAGAGATCGACCCTTGCTTATATAACAAATGGGGGTGATAACTCCTATGAGGGATGTGCATCTAGGGTTTAGGAATGCGTGAGTCTTTGGGGAGTTGTGCATGAGTGGAAGAGTAGATGCGCAAGAGATGAGGGTAGTGGATGTGGAGTGGTGTGGAGGTACGTGGAGTGGAGGAGTAGTGGATAGGGAGTGAAGTGAGGTGAGAGTGGGAGTGAGTGAGAGTGAAGGGGTAGTTAGGGAATGCGTGGGTCTTTGGGATGTACGCCCTTGCTTTAGAACTCGCCACATAGGAAAGTGGGGTCGAGTTCCCACATTGGGATCTCCCCCAAGTCCACATCACTCAATCAAGTCGACCTCATCCTTAGCTAACTCGACTTAGGCCTCCAGTCAACTGGGGACACGAAAAAAACATGTTTTTGACATGTTCCCCAATTCTCCTTAATTTTAGGAAATGAATTTAATTACATCTTTTCCGTAATTTTCGAGTAAATTTGACTTTTGAGTGATAATAATCACTTTTTTGTCTCAAAAGATGGGAAATAGGTTTACATGATACTCTGGACTGGAAAACAACTGTAAATATGGCATATGACAATGTTTGATGCCATATTTTTTACATTTATTGACTCAGAATTAATAAATTCCACTTTTGCGGGAATTTAATTAATTCATTGAAAACTTAAAAAAAACCTATCAAACCTAGCCGCAATTTCCAAATGACTCAATCAATATGTCCTAGTATGAGCTCATATACATTTAGACACTAGACATTGGATTTTCAATGCCAAGACCTGATCGCCAGTACATACTTCGTCTCTGGAGCTAGTCTTCTGAGTGAAAAAACTTAGAAATTATTTAATCGCTCACTAAGGCAAGCAGAAAAAATGATTAACAAGTAGAAAAAAACACTCCAAAGTATGTGCTCACTCCTGGTTTTAGGTGGCCAATAGCCTTTTACAATATCTCATACTTAGGACATTTATTACAATGGTGGAAATGCGGGAAAAAATGGGTCTTTTGCAAGACCGGCTGAACTCTGAACTCTGTCATATGAGCACTGATTGCTCATTCTTTGGCAGCTCTTCAGGAAATCCAGCTTGTGCAAACTGGTGGATAACAAGTCCAACACATGGGAAGCTTCCCTAGTAGCCTCTAGGGTTCCTAAGCCAAGACACAATCAAGTCTAAGGTCTCCTATGTAGCTACCAAAT
Source organism: Picea sitchensis (assembly GCA_010110895.2). NCBI lineage: Eukaryota > Viridiplantae > Streptophyta > Pinopsida > Pinales > Pinaceae > Picea > Picea sitchensis. The sequence goes on along the minus strand of SNQJ01S0005876.1, from coordinate 83,904 downwards.
TTACTACCAATTTATTATGATATACAAGTCAAAGAATAAATGAATACTTAAAGGGAAATTTTCAGATTTAAAATATTCAATTCTAGGGCTGATTTAGAAGGTTTATTATGTGATTACTAAGTAAAAAATGTCCCCAAAACAGTACAGATCTGAAAACTACCTCTGGCTGTCATAAAACTTGCGATAAAGATAAATAAATTGCAGCATAAAACAAGTTATAATAGCAACACAATTCAGCTCCTTAAACAAATGATAATCAAGTGAGATTTAGGGCTAAAACAAGGGGTTAAACTAGGGTTTCAAGTAACTTGTTAATTCTGAAAATTTAAGAGTTTGTAACAGCCCAAAAAGAGCAAGACGTCCAGCCCCAAAAGGCTGCAATACTAGGGCAAGTTTCCAAGAAAAATGATTTTTAAGTAAAAAATATGTGGGGATACCCTAGACGTCTAGGGCTTTTGAAGGCTGAAAATTAAATATAAGCTGTTAAAAACCTATAATCACCCTAAAAAAGAAATAAATTTGAAATCATGATTGACTAGATGGGAGAAGACTATTGCCTACTAATTTTTTGGGCATATGGGGTCAACTAAGGCCTCCCTTGAGAGGATGTAAGTAGATCTAGGGTGATATCTAGGGTTGTCCACTACAAACCCTAGAAGGTCCACCTATTGTCTTACAAGCTTCAAGATAGTTCAAGGGAAGATACTCCCATAGTAATATTCTAAGAGTTATGAAGAAAAACTTGTTCAAGAAAGACACCAAGAGAGTGCACCACCACCACTAGAGAAGTACAACTACACTTAAAATAATCCATAAACAAAATCCTCTTAAAATAATCCATAAACAAAATCCATAAGATCAAGTGTGAACACTTACTCAAGAATCGATTCATCTTCAAAATTCTAGCCAAGAGCATCCATGAAATTTGAAAGACAATCCAAAAGACATCATCCCCAGAATGTTGACGATATTGTAGCTTCAGGTGGTATTTCCACAAGAGGCCAAGGTGTCAGGCATGTGGGTATCTTCGTTGGCACCAGATTAGCCTTTCGTTTCAGTAAAATCGGCCTGGAAATGAGGCTAGGGCCTCATGGGCAAGTTGATGGGCTTTGTGGGCTTGTGTAGGGGTTTCACACCCACAAAGAGGATTAAAATATTCTAATTAATTATTGAGTTTAGAAGGGGTGCCTAAACTCACTCATTGGACTTGCATATAAAGGAGAGAGGTCTTTGTGACATTTGATCATTGTGCATAATGGAGTTAACATAAGTGAGAGTGCACTTGTGATAGGAGCTTGGAAATTTTAGCAAGGGAAATTCTGCAATTGTGGCAAATCTGGCCTAGGGTTTAAGGAGGTTTTTTTCTGTTTCTGTTCTATCCAAGGAAGGCTTCTTCTTCAGCCGAGAGAGGGCACATGTGAGAGAGAGAGAGAAGAGCTGCAGGTCGCACATGTGGAAGAAGGTATATGCCGCACGTGTTGTGACTGATTATTCCTCCATGGTAACCTGTCCGAAACAAAACAAGAACATCTCCATGGAATTTACAAGGTAACCCTCCTGGAACAAAACAAGAACATCTCCATGGTAACCTCCATGGAATTTACAAGGTAACCTGCCTGGGACAAAGACAACAACCAAGAACATCTCCTAGAAGAGATCAATTTCATTTTGTATTTAAGTGCATCATTAGTACTAGACAATGAGGATTTACATAATGATCATTGTACCTGTTGCCTCCTTTATACACACCTGGTTAACGTGGAAGAAATCTTCAATACTCGATGTGTCCTTGGGGGCAAGTTAGAGTTACGGTGCTGTCACCTAATCCTCAACTCCTCTGTCTAGGCCAACTCCTAGCGAAGCCAAGGGGGGTAGTCCCTAATAAAATAATCTAAGGCTTAAACTGAATCTAAGCAACTAGTATTCTAGGAGTTTATTGCATTAACCAACATATGAAGTAAATTTATTCTAAAGCATACATCAATCAACAACCATGAGATACATAAGAGATACTTGCATAAAAAGGATACTTGAGATAATAGATGCAAGTAAAAGGAAATGCTTCAATATAAATAACTGAGAGTAAAGTACTTGAAGCAAATGGCTTTGTAAATGTAAAAATGAGACCAATGCCTTAAAGGTATCGTGGGCAGTTGTAGATCGTGTATTTTATTAGATTTATTGATAGTAGGTTAATGAGATAAATTTTATTTGCAAGAAAATAAAGTGTTTGAACTAATCTAGATTTGGCCCTTCAGAGAACATCCCTAAAGTGGAGGTTGAGCTTGCCGAATATCCAACAGGGAAGTCCCTCTGATTTTTCACACAAGCCCAAGAGAATGTGGGAGATTCGACAGGGAGAACCTAGATCTCAAAGTTCCCACCATATATCTTACACAAACTCTCTTACGTTTCCACTAAAGCAATATTTCTTAAGGATTTCCCTATTAATCTATCCACACTGACCTGCCCAGTGTGTATGAAACTTACTCCTAGAAGATCGAGACAAGCTCGCAACTGGAAGGGTTAGGAACAACATTGGGAGTTGAGGGGAGTTGTTTATTTTAAACAAGAAATAAAATTGCTGAAAGGAAATGTTTTCTAATTACTAGTCTTCACTGACCAGCCTCTTGCAAGGAGCTGAGGAGGCGGTTTATTTCCAACTTTGAAATCGCATAAAATAAAATCTAAACTAGCAATTAGTGTTCTACTTTGCAAAAGGGAAACTAACTAGTGTTGATGAATGCAGCTATAGGAGACATCCTCTAGCTTACAAACCTGTGAGATGTGGAATATAGCAGCTATGTGAAGTCTTACTCTCAACTTACAAACCTGAGAGAAAACCCCTAATAAAGGGTTCGTGGTTCCAGCTTGGGACAGGGGCTAGGAATGTATATGGCCTCCTCCATGACATGAGAGAGAAGCACTCTAGATGATTATCTGATGTAGGAGCGATCTGTTGAGTTAGGGAAATCCCGAAAAGCGCTGGGCACATCATCATGAAAATAAGAATGAAGATGATGTGATGGCCTCCTCTGAACAACAACATAGTTGATGAGAAGACTCCAGATGATCCTCCTGTTGGTGGCAGTGGGAAAACAGATCTGTAAAGCAAGACACGACTATGGATGAATGTGTACGTGTGAGGACCTAGCTCATCTGTGTAATGCAGTGACTCAGGTCTATGGCATCCCTATGGATGTGGCCCTTAGTGGATGAGCACTAGTGGGTGTATCAGATCCTTTGCTATATATTGTTCAAGAGTCAGACCTACCTGTAACCTTAGTTATTATGTAAAGGGTACAGGTCGGCCCTATGTTAATATGATTAATATAAAGAAGATAATTAATAATGAAAAATATTAATTATAATAATAAATATAATAATAAAGTGTGTTTGACTTAGAGAGGTCGGCCCTGTTGTGCCAATAAGACGCCCTTGCTAAAACAATCAAAGTCTAATATAAGTAGGAGATGATTCTCCATTGTAGAATCATATCCTACTCACATGTTTTGGTAATTTCAGCAAGTATTTCTCTTTAGCAAGGGTGCACACCTCTCTTGGGCGCTAGGGTTTCTAGGGCTTAAGTACCCTCTTGTGTGCTAAGTCATTTTGGTGGTGAAAGGTCTTTCTCTTGAAGAATATAACAAAGGATTTGGCTGGGTTTTTCTCTCTTGTTTGAGAAGGGTTTCCCAGGATATATCTTGTGTACTTGTGCATGGTGTTTCTTCTTGTGATCTTGGTTGCTGCAGCATTCATGGTTATGGTTATTTGATAAAATGAAATGAACTTCATGCTTAACCTAATGCTATGAAAACTTAACATGGTATCGGAGCATAGGTCTTGAAAGAACCCATTGCACAAGCATTCTCCACAAGAAAAAGGAAACACGTCAATGTTGTTGTACAAGAAAATTAGGGCTTTTTATTGAAAAAGAGTTTCAGCCTCAAAACCCTCTAGAAAAGTGCGCCCTAACCCAAGGAACTCTTTGGCACCTTCAGCGCACCTTTTCAGTGGGTAGATCTCTCAGAAAGTGAAACCCTAGTTTTCACAAAGTACCAGAAATACTAGAAAACCAGAAGTACCAAAAAACCAGAAGTACCAGAAAACCAGAAGCACCAGTCCAGAAATCCGCTGGTCAAGTTTGAGGGGGTAAAATTTGGATTTTCAGAAATCTGACTGCACCGGCTTACTCGCCTCAGCTYAGCGCATCTATCCCCTGGATCAGAATTTCAAAATTGTTAACAAAAATTGGTGTCACCTACAAAAGAGACTTGAAGAGTATGTTAGTTAACCGAAACATGCATACAAATCAAAGCGTCTAAATGTAAATGAACAATAGGATTAACAACAAGCTAGATAAATCCTATCCTATAGAGTGATAACACCCTACAAAAGACCAAATTAACAAATCAAATGAAGAAATTAGGCAGATATTACCTCATAGATTAAGCACAAAATGACATCAAGCATCCACGCACATGTATAACACACCATCTTGACCTCCAAAGTCTCTTTATTCCAAATGAAAGTATTACAATTGTATACAACCACAAGCAAGACTCCCCAACTCCAACTAGCTTGCAAATGGGAGAGAGCTTGTATAAATAACAAAGAGGGTGACAATCCCAAGAGAGGAGGGCACACCAAGTGGAGGAGAGGGGCGCACCACATGTGAGAGGAGGGCTTCCAAGTGTTGAGGTAATGGCTGCGACCTCTCCCTTAACCAAAAATGTTGACAAGTGGAAAGGAGGAGGAGGGGGATAGAGGGGCGCTACCTCTCAAGAGGTAGGCTTCCCTCTCTTAGAATGCGCCACCTCTGAAGAGGGGCGCACCCCCTCTTTGCCCACATGCTTGAATCCACCCAAGTCTTGGTTTAACTCAAGATTTTGACCAAGGAGGGTTCCTCTATGAGTGTCACATACCCTTTTACTCTTTATTTGACTTGAAACATGTCAAAAGATGTTGACGACAACTTTGCTAAAAATTACCATGAGTATATACTCTAGCTATGGAGAAATTCAGTGAAAAACCTCGGAAATTATAAATTGCTTAGACAATAGAATATAATTAACAAGTAAAAAAAAACTCCAGAGTAACAACTCATGTCAAGGTCTCAGGTGGTTAAACCTTTTACAAATTTCATCATGCAACATCTCTTATTACAATTAAAAAAAATTTCTATTTTTGCGGGAATTTTACTTTTTCACTAAAACATTAAAAAAACCTATCAAACCTAGCCGCAATTTCCATATGACTCAATTAAGATGACCTAGTATGAGCTCATATACATTCAGACACTAAGCATTGGTTATACCATGCCAAGGCCTAACCACCAGCACATACTCCAGCTCTGGAGTCAGTCTCTTGAGTGAAAAAACTTAGAAATTTTTAATCGCCCACAAAGGTAGGCAAAAAATAATTAGTAAGTGAAAAAAACACTCTAGAGTACATGCTCGTACCTAGGTCTTAGGTGGCCAATAGCCTTTTACAATATCTCATACTCAGGTCATTTATTACAATGGTGGAAATGCGGAAAAAGGTGGTCTTTTGAAAGACCGGCTGAACTCTGAACTCTGTCATATGAACACTGACTGCTCAATCTTTGGCGGCTCATCAGGAAATCCAGCTTGTGCAACTTTGGTGGATAACAGTGTGTAATAATGAAATGAATCTACCTTTATTTATAATAGTCTAGTCACCTTAATTTACTGGCTGGGCCGACTTGTCATTTTTGTCTTTTAATTTTATTTTATTTCTTTTGTTGCTTTTACAAGTGTTTCTTCAATGCTTCAATGGTGCCGACTTGATCTTCTTGTCTTCTATTTCTTTCTAGTGCATTCCAGGGTCTTCTATAATGGTTTCTTATGAAGAATGACTGCTCGAAGTTGCAAAACTTCAACAGGAACAACCTTCTCTACAATCTCCCAAAGGTTATGTTCCTTCAAAAGCAAGGCTACCCTCGCCTTCCAAGGAAAGAAGTTAGATGTTCCATCCAACCAATCTTCAAACCTGAGATTGGTTGCTGCCATCTTCAAGATCTGCACAAAAAAACTTTCGTGTGCTTATTCCATTAAGTACCCACAAGAATCTCACTGTTGGTTTATCGATCTGCAGATATCTCCTTGTAGATCAAATAGATCTGCTGCACAAGCTGTTGTGAATCTGAAATTTGTCTCCCTCTCATAGTGCACACTCTGATACCATGTTTAAAAACTCAATTCCCAACACCTAGATACTTTTCTACCTTGTGTATTTTCTTGCTTGCAATCAAATTACAACATAGAATAAAATATTTTTGTTGGAAATAAAACAATGGAAGCAAAAATATGGAAACCGAACTTCACACAATACACAGAAAATTTGCCCCTTCAAAATCAACTTTTCGTTCAACTAACTTCCAAGCTTACAAGGGGCTCCCAAGCTGGGAAAACTGCCCACTGAGAATAGAAACAAAAATATACAACAAACACCTGCAACCCAACAACTCTTCTGTTGTTGTATGACCCTGCAACTACGACCTGTATGAACTGTCAGGCCTATCACTACCTATACGAACTGTCGCGCCTATCGGGATTTGTACTAGGCGTATGTACGCACCCTTCTGCACTTGTGGCTTGCGTATGTACATGCCCTTCCGCACCTGCGGCTTGCGTACGACTCTGCTTCGGCTCTGTACAACCCGATTTGCGGCTGTAACTGCTGCTTCTCGGCTGCCCATATTTGTCCTTGATACCAGATCTGTTTGTTGCTGCTTCCTTCTACTTTGGGCTGATCGGATCTCTAGGTGAAAGTCCTTCTTCACCCTTGCTAAGATCTCCTTGAGCAAAAGTCTTTCTTTTCCCTCTCTCTATGAATCATTAACTCCAATAGATGTCTACAAGATTTGTCTCTTTCCTTCACCTAGCCTTGCTTTTATAATCTTGAGTTATGCCTTAGCATAAATCTCCAAAGTGATCAACGGTTGAGATTATATCTAACCTCACTTGAGATCAATGGCTAAGGTTAATTTAATTCACTAATGATAATTAACCTTAGCATTTCATTAAATTAAACTCAATTAATTAATAAAAACACTTTAATAATTCCTTTAATTAAAGTAAATTACTAAGGTAGAAGGCTTTGGATGACTTCCACACATCTAGATAGTTAACTGTTAGACTTGTGCGGAAGTACTTGGCCGATGCTACAAACATCGACAGTAGATGTTCCGGATGTGTGGGGAATGCTCTTATCTCGTAAATGGGCCATCAATCTAGGAGGTAGTATCCAAATGGACCCATCTTATGCTACCATTCCTACTTATGAAAACACCTTTGTGGCTTTGCACCATGAACAAATGAGGAGGTATCATGTAGAGGATCCTACGAATGGATTGGAATTTGAATTTCTACGAGGAAGACTTAGGATCTTATACCATGTTAGTAATTGAAGTAGCTCCTTGAGAAAATGTCAATATTTCTTGGAAGATGAACTTTGATGGAGCTAAGTCTAGAACGAGGGCTGGTGCTGGGATTGTATTCACATCCCCTCAAGGTGATACTTTGTGTCATGCCTTTCCCTTAGAATTTGAAGCAACGAACAATGTTGTTGAGTATAAGGCTCTCTTACTTGGATTAAATATAGCTAAGGATATGGGAATTAGAATTTTGAAAATCCAAGGTGACTCTGACTTGGTAATCCTACAGGTGACGAATCAATTTGCATGCAAGAATGATAGATTGAAAAGGTATAAGAATGCTTGTGGGACACCATGGAGTCATTTGATGCACTGTCCTTAGAATGTTTAATGAGGAAGCTGATGCTTTGGAAGTTGCTGCTTCGACTTGCCAACCTTGTAGGGATTTATTGGAAGGGGGTGTTGCCGTCCTTATACACACTTGCAAACGTGAGCTAAGTCCGGCTCACTTAGTGTGTCCTTGGAGGCCAATGCCTAGGTTCACAGCCCACGCTGTCACTTTGACCGGAACCTCTTCCGTGTAGGCTTACTCCTAGGGAAGCCAAAGGGGGTAGACCTTAGTTACTAGATGTGTTAAAGTTAAGTTCTAGGAGTTAGTTTTAATTTCTTAAGGTTAGAGGGGATCTATCCTATGATGCACAAGTAGCAATGCAAAGTGCAAGGGTTAGCATGTAAAGCAAGTCTTTTCCCTCGGTCAACTAAGACTAGTGCCTAGAAATTGGGCAAGGGGGTCAACTATGTTAAAGGGTTGTTCGTTACAAAATATTACAAGTTACTTACAAGTTTACAAAAGAATAAATCCAATGAAAGAATACCATGTACAATTTCTTACAATCAAAGAATACTAGGATACAAATGATACAAAGCAAACTAACCACGTTTAACTTCTTATGTGTGCAGGAGATCACCAAAAGACTAAAGCATCACCAAATTTATGAGATCATCATCAACACATCATTATCATCATGAGCAAGATCAACAACAACTTAAGAAGATTTAGAAGACTTAGCACAAAAGTTGTTAAGATTACCAAAGATGATCCACACTCTTAATGATTAAACCCCCAAGTATTCTATTAGGTTTGGTCTAGGGTTTAATTATTAGGCTTTCTTAAGATTTATCAAATTTTAATTAGCTTTCACCAAAGCCTCCTCCTCCTATTGCCAAATAACTGCTGGACGCTCAAGATAGTATGGCAACGAGGCCAACCCTAGCAATGAGGAACTAGTGTTAAAGGCAAGGTACTTCAGGAGGGACACCAGGACACAGATTAGCCATGGGAGGTCCCACGCCACTACCCTCATTGTTTTCCCTCAAGCCAGGTTTTAGATGGTGAAGATGGTGGTCTAAGGTACCCTAAATAGTCTATTAAGTATATAAGTTGATTAGGTAGACTTTTGGGTGATTATTAGAGTGTTTAGAAGATTTTAAGGCACTTTTTAGGTGCAATTTAGTGATATGGCCAGAGAACAGAATTAGCTTTTAGTGTGTTATCTTGAGCTTAAGCAATTGAGTTCATGAACACATGAAAAGCAAATAAGATGACTGAAAAGTAAAGACTATCACATGCACAATAAGAGCTTACTATGAAATATGAGCATTAGGGAAAGTGCCTTAAAAAGATGTAGAAAGAAATTTAATTTGTGTTTGCCTACTTAACCATTCAACACATTTTCAAGCCAAAGCAAAATGGCTTTCAATAGATATAAGCAAATAGACTAAACTAATGAAACAATTACTTGTTAAGCACTTTAGAGATTTTAAACATTAAGATCCCACAGACCATGTGCATAAGGAAGATAACAAGCTTGAAATGAAACTAAGCAAGATCTAGTTAGGTTACTTAGGTGTGTTGCCCAATAGGCTTAAGATTGGGATATAGATCTAGAACATAAGCAATTTAAACCATTAAACTACAGATACATCTTAATCTTATCATATCATCAAGCATTAACACTTATGCCCACCCTGTGGGGTATTCCTCTCCCAACTAGGTGGGTGATTAGATGGGAGTTTTTCTTAGTTAGGTTAATTTCTTTGAGATCTTAGCAATTGGGGCAAACCATGAAAGAAGAGCAAGAGGGAATAAACTAAGTTACAAACTAAGCTACTAAGCAAGCAAAAACACCCATGACTAGGTTGGGGAGGTGCCCTCACCTCCAAACCTCACGGCCAAGCTATGAAAGGCTTTAAAAAATGGAAAAGAATGAAACCCTAGCTAGGGTTACACTACCCAAGAGCTCACACAAGAGGAGGGACGTACCACTCCCTCCTCTAAGGATGTAAGCTACCACAAACAAGCAAAAAGGACAAAAACATACCAAAAAGGAAGGAGTTGCAAGTTAGTATTGAGAGATAGCTACCAAATCCCTAAGAGGGCCTTCTAGTGTTGTGTGCTTCTCCTTTGGGCAGCCAAAATCTTCTCAACCAGATCTGATATACTTGCAAAATCAGCAAGCTTTGCTTGCTAGCATGTACACAACCAAAAAAATAAAGGAAAACCCTTGCCTTTAGAGCAAGAACTTTCTAAAGAAACCAAAGAGATTATATTGATTTAACATGACCTACTTAAACAATTATATGCTAGCTGAAAATGGAGTGTATGAAAAGCAATAATAGATGAAGAGTAAAATAGGGTTAAGAGAAATGGAGTATGTGAGAGCTCCAAGTGACCCTTCTCCTTGAAGGAGTTCCCAATGAAACCCTAGAGTAAACCTACAAGATTTCTCCAAGGTAACATGCCATACAATAGACAATATGTTTATGTATTGAAACAAAATGACACTTCTATTTTATTTAACACATCAAGAGATATAAACCAAATAGGCATACGCCTTGGTAAGATTCCTTAGATAACACTTTACCTAAGATCTAGTGTTGCAATCATCTAAAGAAATCATTACAATGTTACCTCCCATTACACCAAAAGGAAAAACAAGCATGCATGATCCTCTAGTTGTCCTCAAGTTTTCTCCTTTATTGATACTCAAGAAAAATGGTTTTGGAGAAAATACCAAAACCCTAGAGCATAGAATGGAAATGAAATAGAAATGAATGACTAGAGAGAGAGTTGGAAATCAGTAGCATAACAATAGTTCAAGATATTTTGAGTTGGGGTGAGGGAGGGATCTATTTATACTTGGAGAGGCAAACCTACCAGCTTGGATCAATGCAAGTGTCCTGGCTTATAAGAAGTAGATTTCAAGGCTAGGGCACATCATCTAAGGTTTAGATCATAGATCTAGAGTGTAGATGGGTGTGGGAGGTGGGATCATACAAAACACAAGTGAGAGACTATGGGATTCGTGCTAGGGAAGGAGGAAGAGACTGTAATTAAAACGAATTTTCCTTGGAGATCAACAAGGGGGCATGCTTTCTCTGGAGGGAGGCATAAAAAGGGTGAAATGGAAAGGAATGGAGGGATTAATGAGAAAAAGGGGTGGGATCACCCTAGGAGGTGATGTGGGGTTAAAGGGAGTCACCCAACTCATGGGGAGGGCCCCATTTTAGAGTCCCACAGCGCCCACTACCAGGAGAATGGGAGTAGCTTTGAGTGTAGAAGGTGGGTAAGAAGGGGTTAGAATGGAGTTGGAAAAGGTTGGGAGGGGTTATGTTATGCTTAGGGGTCTCTCTCCAACCATTATTTCACCTTTTCACATCCCAAAACTCACATTATTACAATTTTACGTTTTGCCATGTTTGGACTTGTAATTAAAATTCTTTGTTTTATGGCCCGACAGGGTGCACAAACCCATGGCTAAAGTTGTCCGACCAAGTTGAAATTTGAAACTTGGTCCATGGATGTGGGGAGTGCTATTCCATTTCTTTTGAGCACAAATACCCCCTATCAAAAGTCCAAAGGACCTAGTTTTACAATTTTTTCCTCAAAAATAATCAATTAATTAAATATTAAACCTCAAACTTAGGGAAATTTAATTAAAATTAATTAATTAAAAAGCCCGACTTAGACTCCATGAATTCAGAAACTTTCTAAGATGTCTTGGTCATTTAGAAACTTTCTAAGATGTCTTGCATGGTCATTTACAATGATTCCCTATAATAGTTACCAAAACATAAGCCCACTAGAACGCCGTTCACCACTTTGGAGGAATTATTGCAAGTGTGAGGGAAAAACTCAAGGGAAATTAGTAAGGCTGAAAAGCCCAACTGATAACCTGAGGATAAAAAACCCTCGATGAAAGGAACTCTCCCAGTGAATCGATCCCAAGGTAACTGACCTAGACATGACTCATCTAGACCTATTACATTATTAACCCACGCAGGGGTGCGGGAATTCCAATTACAAAATAAAGTGTTGGGGCCAAACACTGCCCTGTAGGACCAAAAATCTTCGACAACATGGCATCTGATGATGCATCTCTTCATGGCACATGGAGTTGACCACTTGTGTTGGAGAGTCGGTCAACAGGGGGAAAGTTAGAGATTATCTTTAGACCATTCATTCCCGAAAATGTTGAGCATTGGCAAGTTTTTGATGATGATGCACAAATCATAAGATTCATAAACAACCTTCAAGAGTTTTCTGAGAATGAAATTGATTGGAGAAAAGGAGTAGAATATCAAGAGCAATCAAGAGACAATAAGATTCCTTCTTGCTTTGTTCCTTTAGAAGAGATGTTTGACAGACATGATATGTACAAGGAAAAGAAAGAAATGATTAAGCCTGATGAGTACATGGAAATCAACATTGGATCTCCTGATGGTCCCAAGATTGTGAAGGTTGGCAAAGGAATCTCAAGCAAAGAAAGGAAAGAGATTGAGAATTTGATCAGAGAGTATTGAGATGTCTTTGCTTGGGCATACGATGACTTGAAAGCTTACAAGGGTCACATAATTCAACATACTATACCCTTGAAGGAGGATGCCAAACCTTTTTGATAAAAGTTGAGACAAATAAACCCAAAATTGGCTCCCCTTATTCAGAAAGAGTTTCCAAGGTTGCTTGAAGCTAAGCTAATTGCATCTACAAGGCATTCAACCTAGGTATCGAACCTTGTAGTGGTAAGAAAGAAAACATGAGAGATTAGACTGTGTGTTGATTTCAAGAACTTAAATGTATCGTCTGAAAATGATAATTATCCATTGCCTAACATGGAGCATTTGTTGCAAAGAATCACAGGATCGACAATCATGTCATTTCTAGATGGATTTTCAGGTAACAATCAATTGTGGCTAAACGAAGATGATCGACATAAGAATGCATTTACCACACCTTGGAGCACATTTGAATACTTAAGAATGCATTTTGGCTTACTCAACGCATGGGCCACTTTTCAAAGAGCCATGAAGATGTATCCCTGAAGTGGGTCCAATTCTCAGAGTACCAGCAGCAGGTTTCCATCAATGTGATGAAAATCACAAGATGGAACCTCATACATTATAAGTTGCAACAGTGCCCAAATGAAATCTCATGGAGAAATATGTCTTCAGAAGAACCTCCATCAAGCCAACCATACTCCTACACCCTTGTTCTTCCCTTGAATGATGAAAAGCACTTGGGCAAGATAGAACAAGGCGTATGGCTTCCAAGTCTCTCCCAGCAACCTATAACTGCCACTGAACTCTGAAGATCTTCTGCTGTGCTGGTGAGATAAGAAGTTAGAACGCTCATGAAAATGCAGAATAGGACTTGCATTTTCAGGTGGTAACAAAATGCAATACTGCAAATCTAGACCGACTATCAGGGGCCATTGAGAGTATTCAGCATGTATGCTTTTACTTATATTACTGCTAAAAGTGTTTAGAAAATGGGCATTAAAGAAATTGGGTTATTCCATTCGAAATCCATGAGAAGATTATCATATTCTTGGAGGACAGTTGTAGGACACTTGTTTGTCATCGGAAATAACAGCTGAGGGTGTGCATCTCCTGTGAAAGCTTAGTGACATTTTGTCTGCTGTTATTCCTGCAAACATTGAGAGACTTATTTTCTGTTTGTAAACCTTTAAATGCTTTGTGATTTCTTGTCTGATATCTATCTAGTTTCCTATAATTTATCATACTTTGCATACAGCTGTTGCATATTCAAAGCCTTAGATATGCCTTTCAGGGCTTCATTATGATGCATGTAGATTTGTCGTTTGTAACAGATATTATTATGTAAGGATTTGACTTTGGATTTCCTTTACCATACATCCCTGCAAATGCTTAGAGCCATCAAAATATGATCTATGTTTTTGGCTTTGAAGTTAGAGCAATAGTCCTATATAAATGCTTTTAGTTGGACATAAATAAGATTAGATGATTGCTGATTGTTTTTATGTGTTTTTATCAACTTTCATCAATAGTTTTTCTGGGATGATTAAACCATGTATGGTTAAGCTTATGCATTGTTTCTTATATGCAATTCTGGTTGTCATGTTATTAATAGGATAACAGCAAGAGCTCATGACGAGAGAACACTTTTTTCGTTCAATGAAGGAGAGCCTTTCCACTTTACTTTTGGGAAGAAAGAGGTTTGTGAGTATCCTATTTTGATTTCCTTGAAAAGCTATTGGTTGCAGTACTTGAATAGTCAGGGATAAGACCTAGCATCTATATGTCTGGCTTGATAAAGAGTGTAAAATTTTGGTAAAATGGCATTGGAACATCTAATATTACTCAATTAGAAAACCATGTAGTTTTTGTTTATCACAGTGTAATTCGTATTTCACTGCCCTTTTGTCTTTTTCATGTTTCAGAATTTATTTCCAAATAGGTACATTGTTATGATGTAGCTGGTAGATGTCCTGTGTTTTCATCATACTTTGGAAAACTTTCATTATTCTTCTTTTCAAGAGAGCACATATCTTAAGATACTGTTGACACAGGTGCCTGCAGGATTAGAAAAAGGCATTGGAACTATGACTAGACGGGAGAAGGCTATCATATATGTTAATAGTTCTTACATAACGGACGCTTCTGCCATGCCATCATTTCAAAATATTTCTGAAGAGGTTCAATTTGAAGTAGAAATTGTTCAAATTATTCAGGTACGTTTTCCCTGAGAGTATTGAATAAATCATAAACTGCTTGTAGTTTTATATAGAACACTATTGAATTTAATGCAATAGTATTGTCCTGATGTAAAGTTCATCCTTCTTCTCTTGAAGAGGTTTCCTACTTTGATGGTCATCAATTTGCATGTTATTCTTTCTGGGAATTAAAACTTTTTTTATTTTTCTATAAAGCTTATTAGATATCGAATTTTACTGGTTATAAAATATCAGTGCCCCGCTTTATTCCATAATTGCTTTTAGAAACTGACTTTCATGAAATCTTCTATATATCCTTTTCCATAATTCTCTACTATAGGTTGGCAAAAAAAATTTCAGGGCATCTTAGGGAGTGACAAAGCCACCTTTTTGAATATCTGTGATGGTTTCCTTAAAGAAGAAAAGACTAAGATTGGACTTATTACCCCTCTCAGAAATTGAGGGATTGGAGTTGAAGTTCTGGGTCATCTATCTCAATATACAAGACAAGATTTGTATGAGAAAATAATCCCCAAACCTTTTACTGGAACCAAACTTGACAGAAGGTGGGATTGCAATGATGATCTGCATAAATTGTACAAATGAATGCAAACTATTTATGATGTGAGGGTTTCGTTCAAAATGAGGCTTCTTCCCTCATCTTTTGTGTACATGGTTCTCCCTACTACAGGAAGGCATATAAAAGTTAAAACATGATTAATAGATGGGAATTGCAGCTATACAGAAAACTAGAAGTTGTTGGAATGTTTCTTGGAGGTGCCTGTTTGCTAAGGAGGTCTGTATTACTCCACTTGCAATCTTCTTCTTGTTTCTTTTATCTATTGTAAAACATCTCACCTTGGGAAGTGACATCCTAGTGTGGATTGTCTTTTGTAATCCCTCTGACTGAAAGTAAGTTTTTCTCCAAACCAGGAATACAGAAAATTCATGTGCAAAAATGTTTTACCTGTCATAATAATTGTACACTTCTTTTCCTTTAACGAAGAATTCCTCCTCATCACCACAAACAACAGTGTCAAACTTGGTTCTATCTTCTACAAAATCAATAAAATAGTCATTGTGGTTAGTCATGTGTCTAGATGCTCCAGCATCAATATACCAACCATCAAACTTACCACCCTTTGCACCCTTGTTTGCAACTACAAAGGCATAGAGTTATTCTTTTCTGTACTTGGCAACATTGGTTTGCTTCTTTCTGGATTGCTGCACCTTTCCTGATTGAGGCCCTTTGCTGTCTTGTCCTTCCCACAACCGTTTTATAAACACTTTACTATATGGCCAATTTTTTCATAGTAAATACTAAAAACACTTCACTCCACATAGTAAGATGTCTTTTTCCATGAGTAATGGTACTTGATTGTGTTAAAGGTTGTCCTTATTAACTACCAATGATGGAATCTCTGAATGGAGCTAACATGTGAAAGGCTTTTGATCATATCATATGTTTTTTAAGTTGGATAGAATGCTACTTAATACAATTGTTACATGTTTTTCATTAAATTTCCTTTGTTAGGATCTGTCTTTTAAAAGTGTTGTAGTACTTTTGGTGTTTACGCTTTTGTACAAAGGATAAGTTTTATGTCACTTCTAAGTTTCTACGTACTGTGGGTATTCATAGGGCCATAGTTTAGTTTGCTCTTACCAAACCCTCTATGTGTTTCCATCTTAAGGTCCATCTTTGGGTTAAAAATTGGTTATCTACATGCTAGAGCTGTTGAATTCAATCATACACTTTAGACTTCAAATTCAGTAGAAATGTTCTTAGTAACATTGTGATTAAATGCTTTCTATTGTGGCAGGTACGCGATATGGTTGGGGATGGGCGCCTAATAAAGCGCCGTATCAGGGATGGAAAAGGTTAGGCTCTCCTATTTTTTGTTTTGGTAGATTTCTTTCACTAAGATGTTTTTATTCTTTTATTTGTTATTCGGGTAGCTAGAGTTGCTTTTTGCATTCCCCTTGTCAGTGTTGTATGATATTAACCAAGTCCCATTCATATTTTTTGGTCAGAAGTGGTCATTAATATAATTTCTTTCTTCCCTCGCAAAGAATGTTGAAAAATTGTTGGATGGTCCAAATTTTTATTTGTCCATCCCATCGGGCAATGGGTATCAGGCTACAGATCATTCCATCCATCAGGCTACAGTAACCAGATGGATAAATACTATTAATAAATATCAGGCTATGGGGCTGGTTAAGGAAGGCAGACTGGCTTGTCAATCATGAAATAAGCTTGTGGGGTTTCAGTTTCCCATCAGAATCAATCCTTGCAAATTCTCTTATGGGGTTCATGCGTGCCAAGTGTGGAAAAATTCATTCCAGGGATGTTTGTTCCATCTCAAATTCAATATGTACATCGTTAATATTAGCACTCAATCACACAGAAGTTGACCTGTCTTACGACGAGGGTAAGGACATTGGTCAGCATACACAGCATTACATGAGTAGGTTCATAATCCTTTATTGCTAGGTCGTAGAAAGCTCTGAGGACACATGCATACTTGCCAATGCAAACGGGCAACTCTATGGATGCACTGGGCTTTCATAGATAGAAATGTCCTCCAATTGCAAGCATGCTTGTCAAAACAAGGTAGAAATCAATGGTGCAGACATAGGAGCCCCAAGGTGACTGAAAACAACGTAGCTTTGACCAAAATAGGAGCAAATGTCCCTCCTCATAGCCATTTTCAAGCATGCCAAGCAATTTTGAAGCTTTATCTATGCTATCTATCCCCATAGTGTTTTCTTTTCCTTTCTCATGTGAATCATCCCAATGAGTGGAGTTATTGGATTTCTAATCTTTCAGAGACCAACATTGCTCCTAATTCCAATATAATATCACATATCGTTCTTGGATGCAAACACTAATTTCGACATCAAAATAACAAAAAGGAATATTATCTTAGATGCAATTTTTTCTTGGCTTGTATAAATCATGCATGCATTAAATACCCAAACATTTCTTCCCTGCAAACATAATATTTGCCAAATTAATTCTCAATAAATAAAATTAAATGATTAATATATGACATATATTTATTATGAATTGATGCAGGTGAATTTCCAATGGATTGTCCTCTTCAAGACAGTTTATTATGCATACATTACAAGGGCATGCTTCCTGATGAAGGTGGCAAGGTATTTTATGACACACGTGTTGATGGGAATGGTCAGCCATTGGAGTTTAGATCAGGAGAAGGCATGGTAAGTTTTTTTTTCTATGATACCATTTACATGATTATAGTTGTCCAACGATTAAGAAAGGAAATGACCACTGTATGATAGCTCCAATATCCACAAAACACATATGGCTTGAATGCTAAAAGCTTCGCTATTGTTTGGGCATGTCTATTGTATAAAGATTGCTACAGATGGTCCTATTTTTTTTTTTCTGTTGTAATCCAGCTATTTACAAGTTTTTTGTTGTCTTTCTGCTCTCACCATAGTGGAAATGGAAGCATAAAAGAGAGAATTGTTTGTATCAGTTGTATTCCAATTATGGTTAGTCAGTCAAGAAGGCTATGCAATTATTAATTCATGCATTGTGCAGTCCTGTACCCCCCAGTGAAGACTATTTTCTAATGACAACTCTTAATGGTCTCACAAGACCTTGGGATGCATTCATCCAAACCATTTGTGCTAGAAAGGAGAAACTACAATTTGACAGTCTTTGGGAAGAATGTGTTCAAGAAGAAGCAAGAGTAGCTAACCGAGAAGCAATACTATTAAGGGATGAAGATCAAGCCCCAACTGCTCATGCTAAAGGAGGAAAGAGAAGGTCTCACTTAAAGAAGGAGACCCACCCACATAAGGAGTATCACTCCCCAAATAAATTCATCCATAAAGAATCTCACCCTCCAAGGAGATTCCAAAAGTTTCAGAAAGGTCAAAGAAGAGAAAAATATTTCTCATCTTATCAATGTTACCATTGTGACAAGATGGGACATATTGCTAAGAATTTTCCATTTAGAAGAGAAGAACACAAGAACAAAAACAAAAGGCACCATGCCCATAGAGTTGAAGATGAAGAGCCACCCACAAAGATGATTAAAGAAAAGATTGAAGACTATGTCTTAATCTCTGCCCTCTCAGGATCAGTGTCACCTGGTGAGGATACTTGGCTCATAGATAATGGTGCTTCCAAGCACATGACAGGTCAGAGAGACATTCTCTATAGCCTTACAGAAAAGAATTTTCCCCAGAAAGTTACACTTGGGGATGATTACCAATACCCTATCAAAGGAGTGGGAGAGTCCAATTACAAACTTGATTCAAGGACCCTAATGAAGATGAAGGATAGTTAGTATGCTGATGGACAGACATTCTCCTGGCGGAGAATGGTCCAGGAAAGACAAATTGCTAGTGGATAGACATTCTCCCTGTGGAAAATGGTCCAGGACAATCATTCTTGTAGGACGTATGTCCAGATTAGAAGAATGATTCTTGTATCACTTTGTGAAGTGAGTGACTTATTCAACATCATGCCCGATTACTTAGATGAAGTATGGCTTCGAGAGATGATGCAGTTGATGCTATCAAATGATACATATAGTGATGATGGTGCTCATGATTTGACCATGAGATAGCCTGTGTGGCTATGATGATGCTATTGGTTGATTGGTCTGTTTGTGCTCGAGACCATTTCCTTTAATACCTCCCTAGCTAGGAGGTAGTGTTGATATTATGGTAGCTGCGGGAGGTATTTGTTGAAATATTGTAACTTCGAAGAAGATTCTAATTATAATTTAGTTATTTTCTTATAGATCAAATCCCCTCTTATGGATTGATCATGGAGGGCTTTATATAAGATCAAATCCCCTTTTGTGGATTGGTCAAACCATAGTTATATGGTGTTGTTTGTAAAGGCCCCTAGGGCTAATTAAAGTGATTTTAACCACTAATTGGAGAAGTCGACCCTGCTTGGTGAAAGGACATAACCCTAGCGCCTCCCTACCAGTATAAATAAGTGAGGATGGTGCCTCATTCTCTCACTCACTCAAGTCGCTCATCTAGTGCGCAAGTTTTGAAGGAAGCTGTAGTTAGAAGAAGGAGAAGAGAGGTGCACATGCTTAGTCTTGGATATTCTTGGTGATTTGGTCTTTAGTCTTGGCATTGTATTGGCAATCTATATTAAGGAAGTTTTTTCTAGGTTTTCTCCCCCATGAGGGTTTCCCAGGATAAAATGTTGTGTACCTTGTGATTGTGTTTCTCTCAATGATCCTATTTGTGCTATTATCTTTGAAAAGCATTAAAACTTAACATGGTATCAAAGCTAAACTAAAGAGAGCAACTTTCACTGGGTAACCAAAAACGTCACTGTTGTCGTACAAGAAAATTAGGGTTTTTTATTGGAAGATTTGTTTTGACTAAAAACCATCTAGGGAAGTGCACCCTGGCCTAGCGAACTCATTGGCAGCTTGAGCACACCTTTTTAGTGGCCAGAGCCTCCGGAAAGTCAAACCCTAGTTTTGACTGGTACCAAAAAACCAAAAAACCATAACCAATACCAGAAGTACCAGTCCATATTTTCGCAGGTCAAGTTTTAAGTGGTAAAACTTGAAATTTTTGAAGTCAGACAACTCCAGCCTACTTGCCTCAGCCTAACACATCTCCTGGTAAGTTCAGAATCACTTTCTGAGCACTTTCATTTTCTGGTCATTTTCTCAGTTCCAGGTCAAGATGTCTGCAAGCACTAAGCTTGTTGATAAGTTAGAAGGTGTGGAAAACTTCTATGCCTGGAAGTACAGAATTGGACTCATTCTTGAAGAGAATGACCTAGCAAAATTCATAAAAGAAAATGTACCAGAACCTGAAGAAGAAGCAGCCAAAGTACAAGAAGGATATGGTTAGGGCCAAAAGGGTCATTGTAGACTCCATTAAATATCACTTGATTCCCCATGTGTTTTTTAAGAATACTCCAAAAGAGATGTTTGATGCCTGTTATCCCCTATCCTAGGGATAACTAAGGAGATCATGTCTCGAGGCCCACAGGTCCTAGACATGGAGTGCCAAGAGTCAGATGACTTGATCATGGCCCTAGAGGGCCCATCTTTTCTTCAGTGCAACCCAACTATCAGCAACAACAACGTCCACCCCACTAGGTTGGTCCTGAAGTAGTAGTAAGTCTTGCTCCATGAGGTAATGAGTCCCGGTATGATGGTATGTGTCACTCTGATTTTTGAAGGACTTGAATATGTTGCACTGAATTCTCCTTCATTTCATAACGTTTGCTTGGAAATTATGCTCTTTAACTTTTTCATACCTGGGAGGGTGACATAATGCCCTAGTAAGCTAATTCCCCTTTAGGATGAGTTGCCACTGGGTGGGTCTATGAAAGGTCATCGTCCATTCCCTCCATACTTACCACTTTCCATCATTATTCCTCTCATCTCCCCCCACCTTGGTTCGGGCATTGGGTTTTCCACGCTAGGAAGGGTTGTACCTTGCCTTGTGGGAAGAAGGGGCTAAAGGCCCAGAGGGTAAAAGTAGCTGGCAAGAGTTAAAAGCCAAAATGAAAACTTTGAGATGCTTCGCCTAGGGATTCCCGAGAAAGCAATAAAAGGCTTCTCAGTAAGAAAAGGGGACCCATAAGATTAATCAAAACTCAAGGTACTAGTTGGTGGATGGGAGGTCTCATCATTAGTCGACCTATTAGGTCCATGGGCATGTAGCGGTATGACACTACCATCTATCTGGTCACCAAACTAGGGTAGTGGCTCTTGGTGGCATAACCAAGAGAAAGGGGGTCTCATCACAAGCCAACCTTTTCATTTCCGTGAAATGCTTGTGAGTAGTGCTGTCACCTCTGGTCACCACGCTAGGACAATGTCCCCCAACTTTTCCCTTGAAAAGAAAAAAGACCAAAAGCAATAAGACTAAGAATAAAAGGCATTGAATGGGCTAGGAAACAATGGCATCCATGATAAGGTGCAACTCGCCCTCTACAGAGGCATTGACATGCAAGACCTACATTTCCCTGTTATCACTGCACCCTCTGCCCAAACATTTCCCCTACGCCACTTCACACACACTTACATGACCTAGATTGGTTCTCACCTGGGAAACACTCCAAACTTAAGGAGGATTAGCCCAATAGGACATCCTGAGACCTTCTCCAAACCTGACTTGTTAAACTGCATAACGTCTTTGAGCATTTGTCTAAGTGAAGGGGGGTTTGATGCACATGTTTGGGTAATTTGATTATTAGATGTGATTGACATTGCTATGATCCCTGTGACTTATGAGCCCCTGGAGGGTGTACTTGTTGTTGCTGCAGGACTTTGCCTGATGGACAGGTACATATGGGGGAATGATTAGGTCGGACCTCCATGGGGCTGAAAGCCCAACAAATGGATGCTGTAACCCCACCAAAGGGAAAGAGAAACTAGAGGCTTGCACCAGGAAGAAAGAAGGACGCTGCATTAGGGACACTCCGACAGACCTAGACCTAGGGAGGTTTTGCCTTTCCACTTGGACGTTGACTCTTGAGAGCACATGACGTCATCGTTTTGACCTTGATGTCATCCATAGTTAGGGTTTGCATTTATGATGGGCAATTGTGTGCTAGTTAGCACGTGTGGCAACATTCAGAGCCTTTGGAGGCCAAACGTTCTGCACTTGAGGCCTAATGTTCCACCTTAGTGGCCTGACGTCACCCTAGAAGGGCATGATATCACCCTTGAAGATGAAATTAGGGTTTAATTATTGTTATTTATGTAAAAACTGGATTTTAATGTAATTTGGCCATGTCGACCTTATTATGACCTAATTGTAATTAAAGGTCATTGATATTGTATAAATAAGAGAGAAAACTCTCATTTTTATCATCAACTCTCATCACACAAGTGTGTGGTCTGAAATTCGGCACTCTTCTAGGGTTATTGGCTGAAATTAAGTGGTGTGCAACTTCTTGGAGAGGCAAATTTTGGTGTATTTTGGCTATTTTTCATTGTGGAGGATCTTCAACGAGGGTTTGGCTTGATTATTCTTGATGAAGTAAGTAGAAAATATACAATTTGTTTATGTTAAATGCTTGTGGAAAATTTTACTTGGTTCATGTTAACGATTATGAAATTGCTTGCTCAAAACCCTAGGAGAGAAACATAAGTTATTATCTTTTTCTCTATAGTCTTCCACTTATTGAAATTCTCAAAGTACATCTTGTTTAGAAGTAGCTACCAGAGCCCTACTTACTAGCACTCTAGTAGCCCTACTCTAATTGCCTATTGCATGTATTACTTCTAAATTTGTCTAAGGAAAGAGAAACCGCTAGGGCCTAAGTCTTCTTACTTTCTGGCCGATTTTCTCTTAAGGACTTGGGTGTTTGAGGCCTTGGGTTGCTATTTTGCTCTAAGATCTGTTGCTGCTATTGTTGACTCCATATACCCTAAAATGCACTAGTTTGCTCACCTTGGTGATTGATTTGCTCAATCAACTTTCCTTGTAACTTTTACTAACTCTTACTAACCTTAAACTAGACTAACTCCCTAATAAACTTGCTCCTGTTGCAAAGGATTCCTACAACCCTCTTACAACAACAAATTCACCTTGAAAAGTGACATTAAAAGCTGATTAGACATTGCCAACTTTGCTTTTGACAAGTTGCTATCATTCTGTCAAATTAGATCTATATTCTCTTGTCTTTGCTAAGCATTTAATTACTATGGCTGTTACAAGACTTTCATTGTTGTTATAGATAATTACTTTCCTGGAGTATTACATCAACTTACTTATTTCTCAAAGGTTCATGGTTTTATGAAGCACTAACATCATATGGTACCTTGAATTTGCATGCTTTTTCTTTTGTTGTCTTGTTTTGGGCAGGTACACCTCATTTATCTTTTGCTTCATCTCCATAAGACACAAAGAACATTTGAAATTGAGTGACTTGTGAGAGGGGGGAACTTTCTTGCCTTAGCCTTCTCAAACCCTCAGGTCATTGGGGATGTCTCCCTTGGGGTACATTGATATACTCCTAAATAGAAAGGGGTTTCCTATTAAGGTGACCGTGATAGGTCACCCCCTGTTACGCCAATCTTGTATCTACTTGCTTTGGGCTTTAGGCAAGTACATATTGTGCGATAACAATGCCCTAACTAGAACGTATGAAGGAAAGAACATCAATCGAAAGATGAATCTGAGAACCCAATTCAAAAGTACAAGGATGCAAAAAGGAGAAACAATCCATGACTATTTCTCTAGGGTTTCTCAATTCAAGGAACAATTAGAAGCAATTGAAGACAACCTAGATGAAGATGAACTTATAATGACAACTCTTAATGGTCTTGTTGCC
>SNQJ01S0005876.1:0-14162 GCA_010110895.2 Picea sitchensis | reverse complement strand
TAAACTCTGAATACTTTGCTGCTCATGACTGTCAAGGTGGGAGGCCAACCAATACTCATAATGATATGACATCGTTAAACTGAAGTTGCCTTCCATTTCCACATAATTCTGCATTAACTCATCTTTTGGTTGAGAGGTTGAAAGAGAACATACCACAGGAACCATCATACTGTTTTCTTCAAGATTTTCAAAGTTACCCTTCAAAAAGATTGGTTCCACTGGAGGAGGGTGGGGATTTGAATCATCTAGATATTCAATATTTTCAAACTCAAGTTCCTTTATTTACTCAAAATGAATGATTGGCTCATCCATCGATTCATCCAGAATTTCCCCATGAACTTCCTCATCTTTTTCACTGTCAAGCTCAAGTTCAAGGGGGTCCGGATATTCAATATAAGCTTCTGTAAAGTCATCTTCGATGACCTCCAATTGATCTTCTAGGACCACAAATTGTTCATTCATGGCTTCACATTGTTCTTTATGAGGAAACTGTATGTTCTGAACCACTTCATTGATTTCCTTAATGGGATCTGGTGGAGAATCAACCTCTATGTATGAACTGATTGTTTTTATATTTGGAAGATTTTTCCTCCTCCATGTTTCCATAAAATCATCAACCAATTCATTGTGAATCTCATGCTGACTACGCCCAAACAGATTCAAGAAGGCATGCAACAAATCCTGTAAGGTCTTGAATGTCTTATCAGGTGAGTCATGAAACCAATCATTTGCCTGGTCACCACAAAGAGTAAAAACAAATAATCGCATTAGAACATCCTCATAAATAGGCGGATCACACCATTTCTCGATACACTTAGTGAAGGCCTTGATGTGAGCACCAACATTATCATGATCAAAAAAGTCAGGAATGTTATCAATAACATCTTCAGATATATCATCAGGGTAGCCAACAATTCCTGAAAAATCAATAGGATCAAAAAAACTATCCATTTCTAACTAGACATCTAAAGTGTACATTGACTAGGCATTTGAAAATCCTGAAGTGCCCAGTCTTTGGTTTCCTCCTTGTAAATACCTCCTCAGGAGTCTTCCTCTCCAACACCTTGTGAGGACTTTTGTTCTATATGTAGACTGCAATATTGCAAGCCTTTGCCTATAAGAATCTAGGCAGATCTTGATCATACAACATAACCTTCGTAGCCCCAACAATGACTCTGTTCTTCCTTTCCGCCACCCTCTTCTACTGTGGGTTGTACGGAACAGTCAAGTCCCTCTTTATCCCAGCACTTGCACACGTTAAAGGCCTTCAAGGTGTACTCGCCTCTATTGTCAGATCTCAGTGTCTTGATCTTTCTGCCTATCTGGTTCTCCACAAGAGCTTTGAACTCCTGGAACCGACTGAGGACCTCATCCTTGGTCCTCATGAAATAGATCCAGGTCTTCCTGGATTGGTCATCGATGAAGGTGACATAATACTCGTACCCGCTCAAGGATACTAATGACATGGGCCCACATACGTCTGAGTGTATCAAGTCAAGAATGCCTCCTGTCCCGTTGTCACTGTTTGGGAAAGCTATCTTGGTGTACTTCCCCATAGCACATCCCTTGCATACCTAATGATGCTCTATGTTGAAATCTGGAAGGCCTGTCACTATTTGTGTGGTCAATCCTCCTCCAAACCCTCACGCTGCCAAGATGAATCCACGCTATATCTCTGATTTGAATATGCCTGAATCTTGAACCTGTAACTGATGCGAATCCTTGAAGAAGGATCCAATCCTTTACTCTGAAGCTCGATGAAGAACCTGGGTGATTCTTCTGATAGATTAGGGTGTGTCTTTCAACATCGAAATCGATCAATGGTGGTGGTTTCCTCCATAAATCCACAAAACATCAAAAGTTTCCTGACTTCTCCTCTAGTTGGCAATTCTCAATAATAATGGAATTAGGTCGCTTTTCCTCCTTTATACTCAACCCCCATCTAATTCCACGTTTAGTTTAATTAATTAAGTGACTTTTCCTAAGTTTTATCTTTAATAATCACTTAAGTCACTTAAAACATCTTTTTTCTCCTCTTTACTATCTACTGTCACTTTCACTTAGACTTTTGGTTAAATAACATTAAATAATTCTCTTATTCCCTTTTTCACTTGACTATAGCCTACGAGAATCAGTATAGTCTACTGAGTCGCTCCTCCTGGAGTCATCACTGGGAAAGGGACATTACACTCTTGAGACACACATGTCATTGCAAGTACAATAGATTTATTGTTGCAGAATCTTGGTTTTGTTTTGGGTAGGTCAAAATGGTGAACACCTTGAAGATTGAAGACAGGTTGGAAGGGGAAACAAACTTCCGGGCTTGGAAGGCTAGGATTTTTCTTCTGTTGGAAGAGAACGACCTCAAAGAGTATGTTGAGGGGGTGATTCCAAGTCCTATTGATCCACGGGAATTGGCAACTCATAAGAAGGAAGTGAAGGCCAAGCGGGTGTTGCTAGAATCCGTGAAGGATAATTTGATCCCTTACATTTATGAGAAGAAGTCTACCAGGGAGATGTATGATGCTTTGGTGGGTCTGTACCAAAGCGAGAATACAGGCAGGAAGTTACATTTGAAGCATCGGCTTCAAGTTGTTGAGATGTCCAGTGAGAACACAGTCGTCAACTACCTTATGAAGATCACTCAGATCCATGATCAACTTGTAGCCATTAAAAAGACAGTTGAGGATGTTGAGTTGGTGAATGTAGCACTGAGATGTCTTCCTAAATCTTGGGAACCATTTGTGCAAGGGATTTGTGCACGTGAGCAGTTGTCAGGATTTGATAGACTATGGAACGATTGTATCCAAGAGGAGACTTGGTTAGAGTCCAGGAATGACAAGTAGAAGAGCAACAGTGATGAGAATCAGGCCCTTTCTTCCCGTACTAGGAAGAGTAGAGGAGGAGGTTCTCCAAAGATAGAGGCATCTCCAAAGCCTAAGAGGAAGAAGGACCTTAGCAAGGTCAAGTACTTTGCTTGTCATGATTATGGTCATTATGCTTCACAATGTCCACTACGAAGGAAAGGGGGAAGAAGGCAGCAGACATCGACAACAGAGGTTGATGAGATTGCAGACAGGATTCAGAGGGAGTTCTTACTAGTCTCCTCCCTTTTCGGTACAATCTCGTGTGATGGTACTTGGTTGGTGGATAACTAAGCCTCATGCCATATGACAGGTGCATGAGAGTTGTTCGAGAGTATCACAAAGACTAACTCAGATATGTGTGTAGAGCTTGGTATGGGGACCAGGTCTGCAGTGCAGGGAACTGGGACAATACGATTCCAATTGGAGTCATGAGAGATGTTGAGGGTGACTATTGTGTTATGGGTGCCAGAACTCAGGAGGAGTGTGCTCTCAGTCTTGGAGATTGAGAAGAAGGGCTACCATATATTGTTCCGGGATGGACAGGTGTTATTTGTGTCTAGAGGATCTAGCTTCAAATCAACAATGGTTCTTGGAGTTAGAGAGAGCAACCTATATAGGTTGAAGGGCCAACCTATATGAGCTATTGCCAGCAGTAGTAGACAGACAGAGGACATGGAGCAGATAGCTCCATAGGCTTTGTAGGTTCAAAAGGAGTAGGTGGCTCTAGAGGTTGTACAGACTCAGAGGGGGTCATATTTCAGAGGGAGTCAACCCTCAGGATTCGGTGGGGAGGAGCAACCTCCTAAGATTGTTAAGAGGAAGTCAGACTTCATAGGGAATATGCAACTTAGAGGGAGCCCGACCTCAGAGGGAGTTAGTGGGCTCAGAGGGAGAGTCAACCATTCAAAGGGAGTTCCCCCTCAGGTTCAGGTGGGAGAGAGGCTTCTTCCAAGACTGACAGGAAGGTGTCATGGGTTGAGGAGGCCAGGCAGGAGGCTCAGAAGTGAGAGGATTCTAGGAGATGCATGTCTTCCCAGGAGGATCCATGCCTTTCAACAGGTCTTGTTTGCGTGACAGAGGAAGCAACCTATTATCGCACAAGTTGTAGGTTGGGAAAATCCCAATCCAACTACCAAGTGGAAACAACTAAGGGACATTGTACCCAATGTCACCTCGATATAGGTCCCACACTTCAAGGGTGACTAGGTCACTCTAGGGAGGTGATCTCGGTGACCCTAGGGGGAAATGAGATGGAAAGTGAGATATATGAAATGAATGCCCCTATAGGTCATGTTGCTAGGTGGAAGATGGATTTGATGACTCATCTCTGGGTGGTTTAGGGTTTCCAATTCTTTGGGTCAATGTTGCCAGAGCGTGGAGCGCAACGGGAGCGTTTTTAGGAAGCGAAGTGCCGGGAGTGTCATTTTCAAAAAATCCTTGGGAGCGAAGCGTCCCGGAAGAGTTTATTATATATATATAAATTTTTATATATATTGCGTTTATATTAAAAAAAACATGCAGAAAGACAAATTAGCTGCAGAATGTATGAAAACATGCATATTTGTACATTGTAACATTAAAATGGCATTCATATTAGTAAGTAGTAGTACATCAATGATTAATCATTCGAGCATCAACCATCTAGAATCCAGCAATTACAAACTTACAAACCAACATACAAATTTTTGAGCCATATAATAGAAAGTAGACCATTAAGTTATGGAATGAAATAGTCATCTAGCAATTGTCAACAATAACATGAGTTATGACCAAATAGTTATGATTACAAAATAGGTCATCTGCACTGAATTATGAAGATCGAAAGGTCCAAAACT
The DNA here is from genome assembly GCA_010110895.2 of Picea sitchensis. Lineage (NCBI taxonomy): Eukaryota > Viridiplantae > Streptophyta > Pinopsida > Pinales > Pinaceae > Picea > Picea sitchensis. The sequence continues at coordinate 9,460 of SNQJ01S0005876.1, read as the reverse complement.
AGACTCTAGAGTCTAGTTGTTAAATGCTATGAATCTATCATCTATAGACTGACATGTAAAGTAATGAAAAGGGAGAAACATCAAACAACTATCCCATCCTCCTTCCACCAACACGATTTCCGCATGTGCCTCCACGTGGTGGTAGTGGAGGAGCCTGAGAAGGACGAAACTGTACAATAGATGAAGATGAAGCCCCTGCTGCTGGAGTCTTGAATAGGGGGACCAAGCACTGGGTAGTAGTTGGGGGTGGCATCTCAACATGATGATCATCATCAAAAAGAGCATTCTCCAATTGCTCTAAAAGCATTACCCAACCTCCAAATTATCCTCCTCTGGATGGTTGTCCCAACGCTTCAAGTTTTTATCCTCCTTTGCCTCCTCACAGTAATGTGACAACAATCGCAAGTTGTAATGAACATAAACCAAGCTCTCTGCTCGCCCTGCATTCAACCTGTTTCTTTTGACGTTGTGGATGAAATTGTAGGTGCTCCAACACCTCTCTGCAGAACAAGTGTTCACCACCTATGAAAGCACCCGTGTTGCCAAACTTGGAGTTGTGGTGTGCCACCGCCATAAATGTTCCACCACGCAAGAGAACTCAAATTCCCTCGATCTCTTAATGCATGGTTGGTCCCAAAGGCAGCTTGGCCAAGCATGTATTGGCTCAATTGTTGTTGTATCTTGTCACACTCCTCCTCATCCGAGACCAATTTGTCTAATGCTTTCATATAACCTGCAACAATTATAATTGATCATAAATAGAAATGAATTATGAATATAAACCATAAGTAGAAAATTGAAATGAACATAAACCATAAGTAAAAATTATTATAAAGAAATTGTTTGAAACAATTTCTACCTGCTTGAACCTCTGGATCTTGGTGTGGTTTTTTCTTGGTCCCACCACCAAGTGCTGGTGTTGAAAGCCATGATACATGATAGTATTTCGGTGTTAGCACGTATGCTAAGGCATGTAGTGGAATATTTAGCATTTCCCACCGTTTTTCCACTTTTACATGAATAAGGTTATACATGTCGACATCTTTAGGCTCAACAATGTCTTTAATCAGCCCTAGCATGCTATCCATTTGCTCATACACCACCCCAATGATTGGCCGATCTAAATATGAAAACTTGATCATGTTATAAATTGTCTTGGTGAATTGCAAAACATACTGAACCTGTGTCTAAAACTGACTGTCAAGCACCGTGTTCTTGACTGCTAATGCACCTTCTTTATCTCTACTCAAATCATCCCATTCATCACTCATCACCATACTAGCCAAAGCTTGTCTCACCTTCAATAGGTGCCTAAAAGTGAGGTAATAGCTAGCAAATCTAGTTGGTGCAATCTTAAGTATATGCAACCTGGAGTAAGTGCTATAGAAGTAATTGACCCTTGTATGCCCGGTGATATATTTGATGACTTGCTTCCCTCTCTTGTACAACTGATTATTCCATCCACATTCTTTATGTTTGACAATATCATGCATCAAAAGGGTCAAGGTGTGCACCAAACACCTAGACCAAAAGATGTGTGGATGCATTCGCTCAATGATTTTACCTGCTCCCTTACAATTTGCTGCATTATCAGTGATTACTTGCATCACATTAAAATGGCCAACTTCATCAATTGTTTTCAACAAGAGCTCTGAAATGTTTTGAGAAGTTGAACTTATTGAAGATGAGTCATGTGCTGCGAGAAACACTGCACCACTAGAAGAAACACCAATAACATTGATCAAATGTTGGTTTCTAACACTTGTCCAACCATCCGATACAATGGATACCCCAACGTCAAACCATTCATTTGTAAATCATGAAAGACCGGCTTGAATTTTTTTTTTTCCCCTATCAAGTAACATAGTTCTAGCTTTCTCATAGCTGGGGTTCTTGTATCCTTGGGGGGCTTTTTTCGTTGATGGCCCTCACCATGTCATGCCAATAGGGGGAGCGAAGCACATTGAATGGGACACCACAAGCATAGAGAAACCGTCCCACTTTTGCATCCACCTCATCCCTACCTCCAGTATCAAAGAAATCTCCTATTGTTCTTCTAGATGTAGAGGTTGTAGAGCCACGAGGAGATGGAGATGTGCCACCAAATCTAGATGAGACATCATTAGATTGAAGCTTTTGTTTTTTACCATGTTTTATATGTGCATCTTCCTCTATCTTTATGTATATTTGTCTCTATTCTTTGGATATGTTAGGGAAAACATTAATCCCAAGGGACCCCTTATTGTCATCACTCTCCATTATACCACAAAGATGCCTCCTCACACGGGTATATGAACCGGTATAAGGTTTTCCTTCATGACAATCATGAGGACATAAAAATTGAATGGTTCCATCACCTCTCCCACATCAAGTTTTGTCACAAATTTCCACAAGGGTGTCAATGAAGCTTTCTCACCTTCATTGCTCTCTTCATCCTCTTCAAACCCTCCTTCATCTTCAAACCCTTCCTCATCTTCATTCCCTTCTTCCCTTTGATGCCTAGTTCCTGACAAGACCATGGCGTTTCCGGTAATCCTGCTTTGGGTACCTGCAAAAGTGTTTGTACCTGTCTGAGACACAAGAAAAGCCAAGCATATATGTATGATATTAGGTGGACAAGCAAGTTAGGCTTGCTGTCCCTAATTGCAACAGTTAATAACAATATATATCAACAAAGGAAATGAATAAAGATGCTGCAAATAAGTTGCTAGAAGACTAGTGAAAGATATATGAGACAAGCTAGCGAATAACTAGTTTACCTCAAGAAGAAAGCATGAGACTTTAGCAACAATGTAAGGCTGTTACAAGTAAGTTTCTGCAGTAATATTTATCAGCCTTATGGCTGTAACAAACTTATTATTACAGCAAGAGATTGAACCACTAAAACTTGTTCAAACCTTGCCAAAAGATGTGCTATACTTAGTAGCATATGTGGGCAGATTTTAGGCAATTTTCAACGGTTAAATTAGGAGTTATTGATGAGTTTGGTTAGGGTTTTCTGCAGCCCTAATGGCTGTAGGTTAAAATTGTAACAGCAGCAAGAAATTCTTGGAGAAATAAGACACCATAGTGGCTCAAGCAAGCATTTATAGCATAGATTTGATTCCATTAGGAACGATTTCAAAATCACGAAATTTCACGTTTCCTAATGCAACAATTTTATATCTCCAAAGCAAATCTGAAATGATTAGTGCCTCACTATTGGGTTATGGGGTCAAAGAATAAGATGACTAGGCTAAGCCCTTGGGGGTGTACACCCTTGTAATTTCCAAGAATAGCTAAGTCAACTAAGAGATGCCAAGAGGGTGTAAGCCCTTTTACTTCTCTTGGCAAAACCTTGAGCAAATTATGACTTTGAATGCAGCCTTGGATGTATGTGTTTGATCCACAAGGAACCTAGGGGTGTAAGCCCTTTTATTGGAATGTCCCCCAACCAAATCTGATATAAAATTCCTTGGAAAAATCAACTCTCTTGCTGTCCCAAACACTTAAAGTGTTTGCTCAAAATCCTTGGGAAAATCAACTCTCTTGCTGTCCCAACTGTCAAGGTGGATTACTAATGTATTTAGAGGGTCAATGGGATGACTTCCAACCTCCTTAGAACCTCCGAAGTGTCGGCTGTTATGATTATTTGTTTGCTGTTATGTATATGATTGTTTTTCTCATTGAGGCATTATGTCAAACAATTTGCATAACATGGCTGTAGCTTGCATTTCCATCTATGTTTTTGCGTTTAACTTGTATAAAACAACATGAATTCAAGTGGAACATAGACTAGAATAAACATAAGAGCAACTGACAAGTAATACACAGCAAAAACACAAATACCTCCACACAATCCTTGCTTGTTTATTTATTATAAATGGTTGTCCAATGATAGTAATTTCCAGATCTGATATAAGTAATATAACAACCACTTTATTGGCCTATAATGGCTCCAAAAGGCAAGGAAATAGTGTCAATGATCCTCTTTTTTGATCCCCTAATGATGGCTGCCCAAAAGAGATGTTATATCATACAAAATCCACAATTCCTATTCCAAGAAATGTGCCCACCTTGTTGCTTACGCCCTGCTGAAATATGCACAATAAATCTGATGTTAAATCTTCATGAAATGGCTGCAATCTTGTAGATCTGATGATGGCTAACTTATATGAGAAGTTCCCTTGGCTGTAGATGTCAAATCTGACCGCAAATCATTGGATCTCAAACCCCCAATGCGCCTTCCTTAAGTAAATTCGCCCCAGCTCTGAGAATAAATAATATGGATGCTAGAAACCCCCAAGGGTGCCAAGAAAAGTTGTTCCAGGGGAGCCAAACACAAACGAACTTAGATCTCTTCAAGATCTCACTCCTAGAAGCCAAATCGAACTCCTTCCTATTGGACAATGCGCCCTATCTGCAGAATCCTCCAACATTTGCGCCCTCCTTTACCAACAATGCAAGAAATGGATCTGAAACTGAAGTAGAATGGTGAAGGTGGAATCTTTCACCACCTTGGCCAAGCTTGGATCAAGAACGGGAGAATCTTTCACTCCCTTGCTGATCTCTAGGGTTTATTTAGTCAAAACCCTCAAAACCCTCAAGTATCTTGAGCTCTCTAGCCAAGAGGCCAGACATCAAAATCAATCAACATAATGAGATAATAGAAGCCCCTATCTTTCTTTTATACCTCCTTTCACCTTTTTCCATTCAAGTGACTTTTAGGTCATCTTTTAATATTTCTTCATAAATCACTTTATTAATTTAATAACCCTTTTTACTCCAAAAAATGATTAATTCAACCTTATAACTTCTCCTGCCACTGAAAGTCACTTTTTATCATTCTATCCTCTAGATATTTTCATCCTGATTCCAACGAGCTATTACTCTAAGCTGTTTCTACAAGAAACAAGCTCCAAATAGCACCTTCAGTGCAATTAATTAAAATATGCTCATTAATAACCCAAAATTATGGAAATCGTCGGAATGTAACGAAACCAAAGACAAGCTCCACGGAATGGATCCTGATGATGAAATATGATGAATAATGTAAGTCAGGCACCATAAAACTCCTCAAAACTACCTGAGCTCCCTATCACCCCCAATTGGCTATGCTGACCAGTGTCCCAAACTGCAACATAAGGGAATCCAAAAATGGGGACATTACATTTACTTCCTAGGGTTTGTAGACCAAACCAAAGTGAACCTAGAGGGTATACTCTCTTGTAGTCCTCCAAGTTACCTTGTGATAAATAACCTCTTTCAAAGCAAGTAAATGGATCTTAGGGAGGGTGTATGCCCTTATACTCCTCCAAGGGTTTAACCAAGAAAAATTATGGAAGAAAGCAAGAATAAAAGACAATAAATTCAGATTTCCCTTACCAATTTCACAATAGATGCAAGATCAAACCCTAAGTGACCAAGAAATTTCCATCAACAAGCAAGAGATAGATCCTCCAAGTGTAGCGCATCACTTCAATCCACCAATAGCAAGATAAACCATGACAAATAGAAAAAGAGAGATAAAATGTTCCAAAGGTAGCGAAAATTTCAGCCAAGTACGTAATGTCCCCATTTTTGGATTCCCTTATGTTGCAGTTTGGGAGGTTGGCCAGCATAGCCAATTGGGGGTGATAGGGAGCTCAGGTAGTTTTGAGGAGTTTTATGTGTCCCGACTTACATTATTCATCATATTTCATCATCAGGATCCATTCTGCATAGCTTGTCCTTGGTTTCATTGCATCCCGACGATTTCCGTAATTTTGGGTTATTATTGAGCATATTTTAATTAACTACACTGAAGGTGCTATTTGGAGGTTGTTTCTTGGAGAAACACCTTAGTGTAATAGCTCTTTGGAATTGGGACAAAAATATCTAGAGGATAAGATGATCAAAAGTGACTTTCAGTGGCAGGAGAAGTTATAAGGGCAAATTAATTACTTTTTGGAGTGAAAAGGGTTATTTAATATTAAATTAATAAAGTGATTTATGAAGAAATATTAAAAGATGAATTAAAATACACTTGAATGGAAAAAGGTGAAAAGAGGTATAAAAGAGATATAGGGGCTTCTATTATCTTATTATGCTTATTGGTATTTTGATGTCTGGCTTCTTAGCTAGAAAGCCCATGGTATTTGGGGGTTTTGAGGGTTTTGAATGAATAAACCCTAGAGATCAACAAGGAGGTGAAAGATCCCTCTGTTCCTGGTCCAAACTTGGCCAAGGAGGTGAAAGATTCCTCTCTCACCATTCTATTAAGTTTAGATCCATTTCAGTCATTCATTTGTGAAGCAGGGCGAGTTGTGGGAAGGTTTCTCTTCAAGAGGGGTGCACCAGAGATCTTGGAGAAGTTCGATTTAGCATCCATAAGAGATATATAACTCAAATATTCACATGCATGTCTATTCCACTCCCCGATCTATTAGATCTTGGAGATTTTGGAGAGGATCTTTGAGGAGATTCATTATTTTGTACTTAGGGTGCTTGGAGGGGCGCATCTGGTAGTGGAAGTATTCATATTTTGGGGTTGTATTAGTTCCTACTTGTTAGGATCGAGTTCTATACATCCTGGGCGAATTATTTATGCGGAGATTGGCCATTTCATTGGTGGATCGAGCCTCATCTTCAGCTAGGGAGAATTCAGACCAAGCAGGGCACATATCTTATTATTGGGGCCATCCTTTGCTGAAGAAATTACATATTTTTGGAGCAGTTGTTAGAGGGATTCTATTGGTAGACTCTTTGCCTTTCTTTGACTACGTTTTGTATGTATTTTCGAGCCATATATCAGTTGTGGCAAATATATTTCAGATCTGGAAATTACTGTGTTGGACAACCAAGTGCATATTAAATAAAGAAAGGATTTGAGGTACTATCTTAGGGTGTTTAAAAGCTATTAGTTTCTGATTTATTTGGTTATCATTGCATGTGTTTTCCTTATATATTACATGAAGAAATATGGACCAAATACATCAGAAAATACACTTAAATGAATGCTACAACCATTGCACACAAAGTGTTTGACAAAACACTTCAACCAACCAACTGCAAATAAACATAACAACAAACACAAATTCAGAACAACCACTCATTGAGAAGGGTTCTAGGTGTTGCATGTGATGTGTTTGACATAAACTTCATCCCTTAAACTTGAGTTAATTGGGACAACAAGTATTGAAGTGATTTCAAGGGAGTTGGGTGTTGAAATATTGTAACTTCGAAGAATATTCTACCCGAGAGAGAGTTGAATAATATTATTATATTATATTTAATTAGGCCCTATTGTGCCTTAGTAAAAGTCGGCCATATTGTGCCTTGATAGTTAATTGTAAATTAAGAGAGTAAAGTGATAGGTCGGTCCAGACCTAATTATAGGCTGACCAGACTACTATTTATAAGAGAGGCCAGTGCCTCATTTGCATACACTCAGCAACCTAGCTATGCAGTGCACAAGTTTTGGAGGAGTAGCTGCTGCAACTGGGGGTGACGTCAAGGAGGGTTTCTAGTCTAACTCTTGGTACTTCTTGGTCAAGTGGTGCACTACTCTTCCTAGTGAAGGAGTAGAGGAGGATCTTCTGTTCGGTCTTTGGTCTATCTATATTGAGGAAGTTTTGCTGGGTTTTCTTCCCCATGAGGGTTTCCTAGGATAATCTGTGTGTCTCTATTGTTTCTGTGATTGTCTCTCTTTCAGTGATCTTATTTATGCAACTAATGTGCTAAATGATTGTAATAATAAAGAAGAATCGTAATTGCTAGTTGTATAAGTAAAACATTAACATTGGGAGCTTGTATGCCAAGTGTTTTACGAAATTCCTCAACCACATAGATCTAATTTTTACATCAGATTTGGTTGGAAACATTACAAATTACCTCTCGAAAATGGGAGAGTTATTATTCAAAATGAGATTTCATGATCTCTATTTATACAAAATGTCTATCACATAGTTTGTCCAATTAGAAAGGGTAAAAGTAAAACATAAGATAAGGGGTCCACAACCCTTATCTTACCCCTTGTATCAAAATAATATTAAACAATTCATCTTAAAATTCACTTTTACACAAAAGAAACACTAGAACAAAGTGACGTCACCCCTTTAGTGGACGTTTTGGCACTGTTATCGCACAGTTTGTAGCAAGGATAAAAGGCTTGAGGTTTGAAGGTCAAGCTGGCGTAACAGGAACCAATCCCACCCAATGTCACCACAATGGGATGGTTCTTTCTCTTTAGGGTGGTAAAGCCCAGGGGAGACATCCCTGGTGACCTGGGGTTTTGATAAGTCAAAGGATTATAGGATAAAGTAGTTATTCCCCCCTCACAAGTCATCACCGAGCAAATAGTCCAGCCAAAAGGCCAATAATAAACTAAATCCCCCAAGAGATACACCTGCCTGAGACAAAGCAACAATAAACTGATATGTGCAAGCTAGCTCAATGGGTTAGTACTTCATATAAATCAATGACTATCTGATAAACATATAAGCAATTTGACAATAAATATTGACGAAGTCAATGTTTATAAAGTAGCAATGAAAATTATGTCACTTCTTCAATAAATGCTGGAACAATGTGGCATTCAATGCAACAAATCAATACTTCATTTAATTTATGCCTTTAATCATCATTCAATTGCTCATAAAGAAAACGTCTAGCTGCACTAGTGATTTATAGCTAAAGATGACGACAACATATAGGGTTAGTTTCTTAGCTAGGGTTAGTGTAGTTAGGGTTTCATTCAATGTATTGAGAGCAATTTTGATCAGGTTCACTTCAACGTAAGAGGTCTTTAGATCAGTGCCTTAGGGTTAATGGAGTCAAATAGTAAGGATGCAAGAGCTAAAGGAGGCAAAGGTATAAACAGCTAAGGACTAGAGGGAGAAGCTTTGAGGTGTTGCTAAGGTAAGGCCTCAAAGTCAAAACCCTAGGGGAGAGAGGCTCACCTTGGTGTAGGAGAACTAGGCCTCGATGCTCTCTCCTCCTTCCTTAACTCGGTGGCAATCAAGGCTAGCTGATGATGAAGCATAAAACCAAGACTAGAGGGTTTGATGAAGCAAAGTGTTACTATAGCAAGGCTCTACCAGCAAACCCTAGGAAAATCGGCCCAAAGTGTAGAAAACCTAGGCTTTAGAGCATCTCTTTCTTCTTAGCTTATAGATAGTACGGCTAGCAAAAATGAGGAGAGAATGAGATTGTAGCAACGGCTAGGCTCTCTACTTCTTCAATCAATGGTTGCAAATTCTCTCAATGGGAACATGAGACAAGGACCTACTTTTGTGCTTGTCACCTAGGGTTTTGTTCAGCAAAATTATAAACATATGCAAGAAATAAAACTACAACCGTTCATTTAAGAAGTTGTGCAGAAAATACTTACATATCACCAAGAAAAAGCATTGCAAACCCTAGTTGTAACACCTTCCATTAAGAGAAATGCCAAACTATGCCAAAAAGATCCTCCTTCAACAAGTGCGCATCACTAAATCAG
>SNQJ01S0005875.1:65135-114110 GCA_010110895.2 Picea sitchensis | reverse complement strand
GATCAATTTGTTCATGTTCAAGATCAATTTGTTCATGATGCTCATGCTCCATTTCTACAGGTGGTAGATTTTCTTCTGGTTTATGTTGAACTTCAAAAGGTTCATCATCATTTTCTAAAGCAAATTCAACACAATTGTCTACATGACAATCTGAAAATGGACAAGGATTTGATGTGGGGTTGAATCCTTCATCAAAACGGACAGCTCGTCGAAAAAAGACTTATTTAGTAATAGGTTCAAATAACCTATATGCTTTTATGTCCTCACAATAACCAACGGAAATTAATGGTTGGCTTTTCTTCTCCATAGCTTTGAATTTTCAACTGGTATTAAGGCCCATGCTGGACTGCCAAATACTCTTAAAGTAGAGACATCAGGCTTAACATGGCTCCAAGCTTCCTCTGGAGTCTTATGCAGTACTGCTCGATGAGGCATCCTATTTTGAATGTAGTTTGCACAGTTTACTGCTTCAGCCCAAAAGGAGGGTGCCATGTTCTTGGACTGAATCATACAGTTTGCCATTTCTTTTAGTGTTTTGTTCTTTCTTTCAGCAACACCATTTTGTTGAGGATTGTAGGGAACAATGAGCTGATGTTGAATGCCATGTTCTCTACAAAAATCTGTGAATCCCTGATTGACATACTCCCCCCCATTATCTGTGCGTAGTTTCTTGATAGAAAGAGATGACTGCTTCTCAACAAAAGCCTTGAAGTTCTTAAAAGTAGCAAGGACCTCACTCTTGTACTTAAGAAAGTACAACTAAGAGCGACGTGAGAAGTCATCAATGAAGGTGAGTGCATACTTAGCCCCTGAAAATGAGCGAGTTGGAAATAACATGAGATCGCTATGTACCAACTCAAGAGGTGTTGTAGCACGCCATGCTTTTCCTTTAGGAAAAGGATCTTGATGTTGTTTTCCAATGACACAACCTGGACAAACTCCATCAGTACAAGAAACTTTAGGAAGACCAAGCACCAATTTTTGGGTACTTAACTACTGCAGATATATGTAGTTGAGATGTCCAAATATTTCATGCCAAAGCTTACTCAAAGCATCAACATGTGCAATGAAAGAGGAACCTAAGGAATACTCAAAAGAAGCAAACTTATATAGACGAGAACTATGATCTACTTTTCCAGATGCAACAACAATGTTTGGATTTTGTAGTTCTCGGATGATTACATCATTAGGAGAAAACTCTATTGTTTTCCCATTACCAGAATGACAAATATGATATATAGAGAGAAGATTTGTAGAGATGTGAGGAACAAGAAGAACATCATTAATGCACCCTTTATCTAACTGCACTGTGCCAGATCCAAGAACATCCAATTGTGTAGAGTCTCCAACTGCAATCTGTGAAATGCTACATTCAGATGTAGAAGCCAACAAATCATGAGAATGAGTCATGTGGTGTGAATCACCAGAATCAAGTATCCAGCTATTTGAAGATGCATACAAAGCTTGAGCTGATAAAGCATGTCCTTTACTAGTAGAAGAAGGTTTTGGTACTGAAATCTTATGCTGCTTCATGGCTTCATTCAAAGCTTCAAGTTTCAACCAACACTTAGATTCGGCATGCCCAAATCCGCCACAAAAGCTACAGGTGTCATTTGACTTCTTCTTCTTTGTCTTGGAGGAAGACTCGCCAAACTTGGAAGATGGAGGAAATGGTTTTGTTTTCTGCTGAGAATTGGAGGTAAATTCACCAATTGGAGCAAAATCTTTCTACTGCTTATACCGAGTCTTGTGCTTAGTTTTGGTGTTTTGAGCCACAAGAGCCTTATTGTTAGAGCCAGAAAGAGCATCTAATTGAGTAAGCTTAGATTTTTCTCTGGTAAGACGCTCACAGAAAATCTCAAAGGAAGGCATTTGAAACTCACTTCCTAGTGCATCCATTGTAGAATAAAATGCAGAAGAAAATACCTGATAAGGACCTTTTAGCTTGGATAAAATCAAGAAGATGCACTCTTTATCTGATTTAGTTTTTCCGCACCCTTTTAGCTGAGCCACTAGTGCCCTAAATTTGGTGAAATAGTCTTCAATGGATGCATGCTCATCCAGTACCAGTGATGACAACTCCTCTCCCAATTGTAGGGCTCGAAATTCATTGATTTTTCCAAATAAGGAATCCAACTTGTCCCAGCTTGCTTTCGGAGTTTTACAATCAACTATGTGGAACAACAAGCTATCCGACACATGTAAACCGATGAGGCCCATGGCTTCATCAATTTTATTTTGATAGGCGAACCTCTCGATTTCCTTAGTGAACACAGGTTGAGCCTCGGCCAACATCTGCCAGAGCCCTTTTGATTGCAACAACTATTGCATCTTAAGTTTCCATGTATGATAATTATGGGGAGTTAGGAGCTCAATAATCCTTAACTCTGCCATTTACAATAGATAATACAAAGAAAACACAGATTCCTGTCTATGTAATCTGTTTACAATAGAAAGGTTTGGTATTTTTTCAGACCCAAACACAAAATATAATTTAAAAGCATTTACAGCATCTGCAATATTCTTTAATTATCTACAGTCCACACTAGCAAATCCACAGTTACAATTTTCTCATAGCAAACTATATCGTCCACGCCGAATTGGATGCATCAACGAAAACCAAATTCACTAATGCCCTCAATGATGAAATTACACAGAAAACAAAGAAAAAAAACTTGCCTTTTAACCACTTGAGAGCAGAAAATCCTTCATTCTATGCCCGAAACGCCTGCTCCCGGCCTTTACCTATTACAGGCCGAGCCAATTCCTTCCGCTAATTTTATCAAAACACCAAACTGCTAGAACCCCAGTCACTCAAAATAAATTGCACACCACAAACCTTCGAATAACCCGCTACAAATCTCTGCCAGAAATCTCTAATCTGCCTGTCAGTAACCAGGCGAGCACAAACCCAGAGCTCCAACGATCTCGAGACAAAATGGAAACTCGTTACAACTACTGGAGTAGCGAGGGTGAAAGTTGGACGCTTTGTTGGATGCGTTGGGCAAGCTGGGCACGTCTCTGGATGAGTTGGGCCAGTGTTGGACGGATTGGGCAAGCTACACAGCCGAAAAAACACCAAGCATGAACGGGGGCGGCAGTAGCATCACGCCTGAGGCGAGCAAGCATAGAGACTATGGAGAGAAGGAGGAGGGCTAAAAATCCGCAATGGGGCACCTTCAAGGCGCGACCACAGGCAAAGGCATCGACATCCAAAGATAGTAAACGCCAACAAAAGGCCACAAAAGACCAGATCTAAATCATTGATATATTTGAAAGCTTACAGCGAAAGAGTGGTTATTGCCCACAACACGATCATGCAATTGAAAATGCAACTGATACGTTAAAGTGCCAATACTAAGTAACAGAGATTTGATGCGCGGGATTTGAATTAAGATTTCCAGCTATAAGCAACGGGGCTCTTGACTTTGTGTACTCCGTCTGTCCATATAACCGACCCAAAGCTCGCAGGGCGCGAAGCTGTCAGAGTCTTGGAGACAAATGTGACGGTGTAAGAGAGCTTATGGTTCACCTGCCCGAAATAGAGCGTCCTCGGCTTCACCGCAACGGTCACAGTAGCCGAAGCAGAGACGACCACTTTGTTTTTCGAACCAGAAGGCCCGACATTGGTGACGGTCCGCCGGAAAAACGACCACTCAGCCTGCAAATCTTTCTTTCTGAAACAAAAACGAGAAGAGCACCGATGGCTTACTGTATCTATCATAAAAAAAAATGAGAAGGGGTTTGCAGTTTTGCTCTGATACCATGTAGATATTGAGAAAACACAATATCACAGGCACAAGGAAACAACTGCAGTCTGCAAAACCAATAACCTTCTACACAAAAGAGAATGATTTATTAGATATGCTTGCTGATTACATTGAAGAGCTCCTCTATTTATAATAGGCTAAGAGGAGACAACATTGATGAAGGTAGATGAAGGTAGATGGATAGCTCTCTCATGAAGTAATGAGACAAGTAGATGGATGGGATAAGTCAAAGAAGCACATGGTGATTATCCATAAACAACCAAAAAAGGATGACATGGCCTACCTATCCTAAGTAAACTTATACATCAACACAAGATACTTATAATTGCTGGCAACATTAGATAAAACTCATTTTCCTAGGAAGTAGTCGGGAGCAAATTAACTGGCCTTTCAGCTTAAAAAAAATTGACATAAATTAGGTTAGATTTTCAAAAGTAGTCCTAATTTTTTATGGATGAAATGTATGAATAAAAGTTTCATGTATTTTAAATCTAGAATTTTTCCTATTTTAAACCAATTTAAATGTTCAAAAAATCTACCAAAATTTTAGATTGACAAAAAAATTTAAAAACTAAAAAAAAAGATAACTATGAATAAAAGATTACTCCCAAGTTAATCCACTCCTTTTCTATAGCACCTGGACGACTTTCCCAGCAATTAGAACTACATATAAAATGGAGCAATGTGTAGCCAATTAGAAAGAGTTTATATGCTTTAAGTGAAAGGGTCTTTTTAATTCCATCTCTTTTGAATTCTTCATTATTATTATTATGATTTCAACATGCCCGTGATGGAATTGTTCAATACAATTATTATTACTTCAGGATTTCAATATGCCGGTGATGGAATTGTTCAATATAATTATTATGAGTTCAGTAGGTCAGTATGTAATTATTACGAGTACAATATCTCAGTAATGAAATTGTTCAATATAATTATTATGAGTTCAATCTGTCATTTGTAAGTGTTGGAAAAGATAATTATTATGACTTCAATCTGTCAGTTTGTAGGTGTTGGAATAGAATTTGGGTGGGAAAGGATAGTATCATAGTACCGTATCAAACAGGATCCAATTCAATTGCATACATAATGATATTAAAGATAATGATAATAAAAGACCATTTTTATTAGAATTAAAAAAAATAATTTATTTTATTTAGATATAATTTATACTAGCCACTGACTTTACCAGCTTAAGTCAATTAGGGCAAAGCCAAGAATCACAATACTCAACTGTAAAAGTTAGCATTTTTTTTTGGGTTGGTTAAACGTTTTATTTTTATTTTTTTTGGGCTTGAATGGGTTTAAGTTAATTAGGGCAAAGCCAAGAATCACAATACTCAACTGTAAAAGTTAGCATTTTTGGGGGTTGGTTAAATGTTTTATTTTTTGAGTTTTTTGCGTTTGAATGGGGTGATGTAAATTTGGACAAAATCTCTATTTTTTGTTGTTTAAATTGCATTTTTGAATGCATAGATGAATTCAGCATGCTGAAAAACCCTGGAGCACTTGGATTATACAAACTTGGCCACTCAAATATGCAAATCCAACCATTACTCACAAGATTTCAGACAAAGTCGAACAAAAAAATCTCCTAAAAACTTCCAAAAAAATTAAACGTTTAGATTACTGCTTTTTTTTTTTTTTTTTCAAGAGACTGCTAACATTTGTTATGTAAAGAAATAATGATACCTATGTGGACTGAAAACTAGAGGCACTTTCACCTCTTATTAAAACAGGGATTTATTTCTAAACAAGTCACCTTCATCGTTATTAATCATTGATGTAAGCCTTATGGTTGAAATATGGTCGGCGTCCATTTAATTTAGTAATAATTTTTTCTTTAGATTAGTTGGTTAGTGCATCATAATTAAAGTTTTGTTTTAATTTTCAACACCATTAGTTCTGCATCTTGTTGTTTCATCCTTATATCAATATAAAACTTATTTTACAATGTAAAAAACAAAATATGTTACACGTTATAATCAACTAATTAAAATAATGATTTATTTAGAAAAAATAATCATATTAATTATAAAAACTACAAGTTTTATATTTAAATATTAATATTAACTATAAGATGTATTAATAATTATATGAAAAAGTCAAGTTATTTTAATTATGTGTGGGATTCAACTTCTCTTGATTAATATATATCTCCATTTCAAGTGGTTGGATAAAAGTATCAAAGTACATCTTAATAATTATATGAAAAAGTCAAGTTATATTAATTATGTGTGGGATTCCACTTTTCTTCATTAATATATATCTCCATTTCAAGTGGTTCAATGAAAGTATCAAAGTACCTCTCTCCTCTTCTTTATTTATTTATTTTTTTTTCTAACGCGCAAAAAAATAAATTTAAACACTATAATTTTCATTTTCGATTGTAATCCATGAAAATAACATAAACTAAGCTAATGGTATTTCAATAACGCTAGTGGTTTTAGAAAGTTACAGAAAGTCATTGAAGCAGTGTCATATTATGTAAACGTGGCCTTCTATGAATCTTGTGTGGCTTGTCAAACTTTGAATAATGTGCTCCATAATCATTTTCAATTCGAAGCTAGTGGCATTTCAATTCACATGATTGACAATAACATCAAGAAAGCCGTGCGAATACGTAAATTTCGTGGACCGTTCATGTATGTATTTAAGAATAATAGTGAGTGGAGAGTTTAAGTACAATAATCAAATAAAAGGTAGGAATGACGAAATGAAATCAATAGAATAAATACAAAGGAGATATTTTCAATAAAATTTGATTATTTTAAAATCAGCTAGGCGATAAGATCAATAATTTAAGTGTGATCAAAATTAATTAATATATGATTAAATAAGTCTAAAATATAAAAATAAACAGAGATGATTCCATAAAATTATAATACCATGGGGACCATGTGAACCATAGACATTTTGTATAATCAATCGTTAAATAAACAAACATCATGAAAAATCCCTTAAGAGCAATGCCATCATCCATTATTTTATTATTCTTATCAGATAAAATTTATAAAAACTTTTAAATATATTAAAAAGTTAATAAAATTTATAAAAACTTTTAAATATATTAAAAAGTTAATAAGAGGAATTGACATTGTATGTTTATTAAATTATTTTTATATAAATTTAAAAGAAAATTGGTTGATATATTGAAAATCAATGCAAAAGGAATGGAAACGAATTTTATGTTAGGAAAAATACAATCCAAAGTATATGTTGATTAAATAAAGAAAAATAATCTACTTAATTTTATTTTAAACTTTTTGAATGTTTACTTTTTAATTTTGATAAATTTATTAGAAATTTAAATATTTTATTTTTAATTTTAAATATTTTTTATAATTAATTATTAATATTTATAAAGAAAAAGTTTATTCAATTTTTTATTTATTTATTAATTACTAATATTTATAAAAAATAAAATTCCATTAAGATAAAACATATTTATGAAGGGGGAATGTGTGAGTATCTTTGATGATATTAATGAAATAAAAGAGTTTGAGTATGTTTAGGACTTGGTTATTACAACCAATGAAATATAATATCTTGCCATGTTAAATGGATTCATTATTGATAAAAGAAACATATTTAGGAAAGTTATAGTAATTAGAAACTTTATGGTTAGTATAATAGCTTTGACTTCTATCCATTTTTCCTCTTTCTAGATCATGTCAAAAAATAATAACTTTAGTATAAGAATTCTACGTTATCAACTTTTACTACATCTTCTAAACTCTCAATTTGGAGGTATGTTTAAAGAATAAATATGGGGTTTTACTTAGTATAAAGGGGGTGGCATAGGAAAATTAACTCCATGTCAATGCTTTCATGTTTTGGAACATTGGGGGGTGAATCAATATTAGTACTTTTAACCACAGTATATAAACTCTAACATAATCAGTAGTAGTGGTATATCATCAATGTGTCAATTAGCAGTATATCATCAATGTATCATGAGAATATAAACATAAGAATCATATCAAGTACATAGTACACCAGAATTTACGTGGAAACCTAAATGGGAGAAAACCACAAATTGTTTTCTTATATGTCAAGGATTATATTTATTGGAAGCACCAACCTTTTAATTTTCCAGCTACAACTAGAAGGAGGCTACAACCCACTATTTACAACATCCAACCTGAAGGAAGCTATAACTTCCTGCATTCTTTGGCTCCAACCAGAAGGAGGCTACAACCCCCTGATCCTCAGGCTCCAACCTGAAGGAAGATCCAACTCCCTGAGTTCTCTGGCACCAACCAGAAGGAGGCTACAACCCCCTTTCATTGCCCCATCGTGCCGCCCTGAAATATAAATGTAGAGCAACTATTACTACCACTGTCATTGCCACTATCATTGTCACTGTCACGACCACTGTCATTGTAACTGTCACTGCCTCTGCCACATAAATGTGTAACCTATCACCCTGTCAGTATGTTTGAATTGTCATTGTAGCATCAACATGTAGTTATCACTGTATCATCAACCTGCTATACTAGCGCATGTACCATACCATGCATCAACTTTGTACCAACAAATGTAGTATAACATGCATCAATCATGTACCATAGAATAAGCCAACATAGAACATAATATATCATGTACTAGAGCATCAACCAGATATACATGTATCATATACCATAGCATCAGTCATGTATAAACATGTACCATATCATCAATGAAGTGCCTCAAAGAACCAAGCATGTGCCTCATGGATATGCCACCATACATCAAAGTTGAACAATAATAGTCATAGCATAACCAGATAAAAGAATATACCTCTATCAACCATGTATCCAAGATGTACCTCAATCATGTGCCAATCCAAACATACTTCAAGCATGTATCATACCATAACCATGTATAACCATCACAACAAGCACATACGCATACCAATACCTCTATAGTTGATCTGATACTCAGTATATCTGACTTGTGAGATTACTTCTGACTTCTGGGACCTGCTATCAGCATAACCCCCAAATTTGTCTTGCCCTCATGGGACTGAGACATCCTGTCATGCGGGGCCTCGCTTGAAGAGCCCTAAGCAACCCATAGGGGTGCCTCACGAGACACTAGCATTATGACCCGTAGGGGCATACAAAACTAGTGTTTCCTCAACAAACTTCACTCTCCTATGCAACCCTGAAACTCCCACACTCTTCTCTTGTCGCTACCTCATATTTCTCCACCACTAACTTGACAAATAGATCACTAGTTCATTAGAATATTTTCAATAGAATAACTGAGCAAATGTTCATGTGACTAACTCCTTGAGGTGTTTTTATATTTGTTCTAGGTAACTTCTCTCATTAAACTTAGGGGTTTCTAGACTTTCTTGTTGCAACTACTTTACCCTTTCATTAAATACTTGTAACCCTTCCAACCAGTCAGGTAGGTATTGAGCAGAAGCTCACCCTTATAGTTCTACCCTTCTAGCTCTTCTTTCATGCATGCTTGTAAGATATAATAAACCCTTCTTCGCCTTCCGATGTTAGGTGAGCCATCCTTCCTCACCGTCCGATGTCAGGTGAGCCATCCTTTTCTTCTAGATTTTCTCTTCTCTGGGGTATAACCTTTCTCTCAAATCAGGTCTCGATCTTACCGATGCTATCAGGCTCAAGTGTCCCTTCGCAATGATCAAGACCTGACCTGCCTAAAAGGTATTAAGGGATCATGGTAATAGTCTAGTCTAATAATAATAGGAGAATAAAGGATGATAGTGGGGTATATTAATTGGTTGCCTCGTCAGGCCCATGACCTAAAGAATGCAGGTTTGAAGGCTTCTTAACCATTCTTTGGTGCTTCTAACTTCACAAGGCCATAACTCCTCAACCCTGAGGAACTACGTGGCGTACCACCTATCACCAAAAATGACACGACAAGGAATATCCATCCATGGGTGATTTACTTACATTTATAGCATCCTTTATGAACATATTCCTCAACCAACGTCAGGTACTAAAACCACACCATCATAGCTTCTTCAAGGGTTGACATCAATGACAACCAATCATTCAACAATCAACCCCTTTGGCATTGATGGAATCACTTAGACATCGAAATACTCATGCTCATGCACATGCTCCCCCCGTGACCATATCTCCCCCTATCTACATGCCTCTATCATCTCCAATGATTCTCTCTCTCTGTCTCCAGGTCTTGCTATATCTCTCCCACTTTGAAATCAATGCAAAAGGGTAATCCTCCTAGGGTATTTTCCCCCTATCTGGAAGCCTCTGCTTTATCTTCATGGTGTTTCCTTGTGTAAATATTTGATGTATATGAAAAGCATTAAAAACTTTCTTCACTCGGAATCTTCATGTCTTCTATGTCTCTCCCCCTATCTTACTATGTTTGAAGTCGTTTGAATCATTGTGAGGAAGAAACTACTCCAATTTTCTATCGTAGATACTCAAAATTTTCCCTTGCAAGCAGTTTGGTAAATATATCTACAATATGCTCTTTTATCCCAACATACTCTAGCTTGATGTTCTTCTCTATATCATGTTCCTATAGAAAGTGATACTTAATTAGAATGTGCTTCATCTTAGAATATTACATCACGAGATTCTTGGAGATATTGAGAGTGTTGGTGTTGTCACAAAATATTGAAATGGGCTCATCATACTTTAATTGTATAACCTGCAAAGTTTGTTTCATCCAAAGAACCTGAGTACAACATACCGTCGCTACAATGTATTATTCTTTTGCTGTGAACAAAGATACTGTTAGCACTCAAAGTCACACTTTGACTGCTAAAGTGTAAGCTCAGCACCCATCAGAATGTAAATGATAATTTTGGTTTTGAATAGATGGATCAACAATATGGAGAAATAAAAGGAGAGGGAAACAAACTGCAGATCAGTAGGCTACACCAATGGGCAATGGAGTCACAAACATCCTACTCATCGAAGGAACAAAATATGCTCAACAGAAAACAAGATTATATGTTGATAGGTGGAAGAATGAAGAATGAAAACATCAGATAGAATGTTCACTAAACAAAGATCCTCTCAGTTTAATGAATCAACAAATACTTGAATATAAACAATGACTGATGGACAAAATAAAACAGATCCTCTGCTACTTAGGGATCCATAAATCATTGACATCCTTTGATCCTCAAATCTGCAATATATTCAAATAAGAAGAAATATAAACAAAACAGTTACAATATGAAATCGCATCTCTCATGAGTCTCCAATGGCAGTAATGCTTACAATCACAAAATTCCCACAGGATTACAAATGAACACACATAGGAAAACTGCCTACTCCTACTCTCGCTAGCCTCTCTTAGCTCATCCATCCCCCTCTCCAATAGAGATATCCTTCCTTAAATAGAAAATAACATCCAAATAACTTTAGGAGGTCGAATCCCATCTCCTCCATTGGATTCTAAGCCTTGGAGATAGGTGGCAACAATCAAAGAGACAAAAATACAACAAACTACTAATTTTCAGGAATTTGTTGGAAGTCATTAATAAATTGTTTCCACCTCATGCATGAGGCCTTTGATGTAGCTAAATCTTAGGTGAAGGTGTCCCTTGACATATAACTGATCCTTGAGAATCCATTCGAATCCTCCTTGACAGGTGGAAACCTCCCAACAAGGAGAATACCAAAACCATGACCGCTACACGAAATTAGGTAGCGCCACTGTGCAGATTCGGTAGCGCCACTTCTATGTCTAATATATCTCAAACCATAACACATTTTGAAAAAATGACAGAGTTTTTTGTTATTTGGAATGTTATGAATAAAAAACTCTTCCAGTTTTCAAACATACCTTCTCAATTATTCACAATCTAAGTTTTAAGTTAGTGACTCAAAACTGGTAAAATAACTCTGCACAATTTGTTTTCTGCCAGATTTTAGGTAGCGAATTTAGGTAGTGCCCATCAGTGTGTCTGCATGCGATTGGGTAGCGCAAATCCGTGAGTGATTTTTATGCTTGAACTTGGATATTGGGCATAACCCAATATAATTTCAATTTTCCCCAAAACAAATAAAATATCCCATAACAATTGTATTCATTTGCCAAAATGAATAATGAAGGATTTATTAAACGCTGAGGCATAAACCAATATTGTGATAAGATAGGCTCCATGGGGGATAGATTCCTCCCTGTGAGGCTTTAATAACTCTTGTAGTTTCAGTTCCTTATCCTAGGGCTGCTCCCAACCTTTAACCTCTACAATCTGCTTTGATCTGTGAACTTCAACTGAAACCAAATGCAAATGAAAACTGAAATTGACAAAAATGATGAAAATGATGCTTGTTCAGACGGATTATTGCACACACCTACTCTAATTATTTGAAAACCGAAGCATTCAAGTTACATGAAACAACCAATGAAGCCATTTCATCATTTTTTCAACTGTTTGAAGCTTTGAAATGTGCTTCCTTAAGCACCAAAGATAATTCTTACTTGAAGGCATGTCAAAGAAACATTTGGCAATACACTTTCCATTGAAGAAATCAATGAGCCTAGGCTCACTTTCTTCTTGCAGACTGGCTGCAAATGGATCCTGAAAAACATCATCAATACTTTCCCCTACGACATTGTTTTGTGTAAAAAGGAAAAGTATTGCATTAGGTCCTTCCTCCAATGTTCTTGGTTGTTGTATGTCTTGCTGATTTTATGATTCATCCTCAATGCATATGGCCTTGGTCCACTCCTGGTCATGAGGTGTATTAGGAAAAATGCTTAGTGATCCTTGTCTTTCTTTAATTTCAACCTTTCTCATCTGATCACATGGCATTTGATCTTGGTTGATTGATGAAACTGATCTTGTGTCTTCAAGAGGAATAGGGGGTTGACAGGGCAGTTCATCACAATTAGAAGTGCTTGGGAAACTACATTCTTCTGTCTTGTCTTCTGATTGTGAGGGATATTCATCATATCTTAGCTTATGGTCCCAATTTCTCATTTTTTCACCCTCTAAAATTAGATTATCATCTTTTTCTTCTTTTTCAACAACAAAAATATGACATGAGGGTTGAAACAAGCTATTGTTTCTTTGATGTGAAGGGTACTTCTCTGATATAAGGTATTCAACATACTATTCATGGAAATAATCTTCATAATCATCATACAAAGGTGAATCAATGACCATTTGACTATCAATGGCTGAGGGGATTAGTATAATAGATGGGACAACTGGTTCTTCAGTGAAAACATCCACATAGTCATCAAAACTTGGCAAATTATGGCACACTGGTTCATTAACAATAGGAGGGATTACAACAACAACTGGTAAGATATGAATTCATTCATGACAAGCTGCAACATTATTCTCAGATGAAATAAATCTGAACCTAAGATGACCTCTTGACTTAAAGAATCGAGAAAAGGAGGAGAAAGGGAAATAATGGATTGTCCATATTGATCTTTCTATTGGGGACCTAGATTTTGACATGAATGATGCATTTGTTCTTCAAATTTAGGAAAATCATTATGAAACTCATCATCTAAGTCCCGCTCTCTACAATCATCCCCTTTATCATCACTGCTAGAGGAATCACTTGCTAAATCATGAATCTATGATGCATACCCCTCACAACAATTCTCAAAAAGTCTTTCAGCTGGATAAATTATCTTGCAATGAGAATAAAAAACATCATGAAAGTCATTCAAAGAGGAAATACTAGAAGTAGGGAGTGTTCTATACCATTTCCTCGCATCGCCTTCCAATGAATACATGAACATTTTCATCAATATATCTTCATGATGGATGTCAAGTTGTTGCATCAAAGCATTAAATTCATGAACATGCTCAAAAGGGTTGTCATCCTCACCTTCATAAAATTTGGGCAGCAGATCTTTCCATTCATCAATTTGAGGCACAGGATGTGGATAACCATCTATGGCTGAGAAATTGAGTGGGGAAAACCTCCTAGCCAAGATAGACTTCATAGCCATTTGATTTGTCTCATCCCTAGTGGAGTCACCAACAGATTCTGAAAAATGGAGTCGCCATGGTGAATGTGCAGTCTTGAAGGTTTCCAACTTCAGTCACCATCTAAAGCTGGAGCTGTGCAATGTCATTCTTCCCAAGGATCTTTTCAATCTTTTCAAATCCATCCCCGAAAATGACGCCAAAAATGTTAGAACTGAAAGTCACACTTTGACTACTAAAGTGTAAGCTCAACACCCATTAGAATGTAAAAGATAATTTTGGTTTTGAATAGATGGATCAACAAGATGGATAAATAAAAGGAGAGGGAAGCAAACTGCATATCAGTCAGCTACACCAATGGGCAATGGAGTCACAAACATCCTACTCATCTAAGGCACAAAAGAGTCTCAACAGAAAGCAATATTATATGTTGATAGGTGTAAGAATGAAGAAGGAAAACATAAGATAGAATGTTCACTAAACAAAGATCCTCTCAATTTAATGAATCGACAAATACTTGAATATAAACAATGACTGATGGACAAAATATAACATATCCTCTGCTACTTAGGGATCCATAAATCATTGACATCCTTTGATACTCAAATCTGCAATATATTCAAATAAGAAGAAATACAAACAAAAGAGTTACAATGTGAAATCACAACTCTCATGAGTCTCCAATAGCAGTAATTCTTACAATCATAAAATGTCGACAGGCTTACAAATGAACACACACAAGAAAACTGCCTACTCCTACTCTCTCTAGCCTCTCTTGGCTCATCCATCCCCCTCTCCAATAGAGATCTCCTTCCTTAAATAGAAAATAACATCCAAATAACCTTAGGAGGTTGAATCCCATCTCCTCCATTGGATTCTAAGCCTTGGATATAGGTGGCAACAATCAAAGAGACAAAAATCCAACAAACTACTAATTTTTAGGAATTTGTTGGAAGTCATTAATAAATTGTTTCCACCTCATGCATGAGGCCTTTGATGGAGCTAAATGTTAGGTGCAGTTTTCCCTTGACATCTAAATGATCATTGAGAATCCATTCGAATCCTCATTGATAGGTGGCAATCTCCCAACAAGGCGAATACCAAAACTGTGATCGCTATAGGAAATTAGGTAGCATTGATGTGAAGATTCAGTAGCGCCACTTCTATGTCTAATATCTCTCAAACCATAACACATTTTGAAAAACTGAGAGAGATTTTTGTTATTTGTAATGTTATGAACAAAAATGTCCTCCAGTTTTCAAAAATACCATCTCAATTGTTCACAATCTAAGTTTTAAGTTAGTGACTCAAAACTGGTAAAATAACTCTGCACAATTTGTTTTCTGCCTGAAATTAGTCAACGAATTTAGGTAGCGCCCGCTTGTGTCTATGTGTGCGATTGGGTAGAGAAAATACGTGAGTGATTTTGATGCTTGAAATTGGAGATTGGGCATAAACCAATATAATTTCAATTTTCCCCAAAATAAATAAAATATCCCATAACAATTGTATTCATTTGCCAAAATGAATAATGAAGGATTTATGCAACGTTGAGGCATAAACCGATATTGTGCTAATAGATACTAATGATTGTTTCTTTCTCAACCATGATACCAAACACTCACCCAAGTATAAAATTGCTCCACTTGTATTTCTTCTATCATCAATACAACCTACCCAATCTACATTTGTGTAGGAAACTAGAGATAGATCATTTCCTTTTGGATACCATAATCCAAACTCTTTTGTTCCTTTGAGATATTTGAATGTCCTATTTACTTCCATAACATGTGATTCCTTTAGTGTTACTTGAAACCTTGCAACTTGTCCAATTGCCCACATTACATCTGGTCTAGACATTGTCACATAGAGTAATGTGCTAATGATTGATTTGTATAGTCTCTGGTCTGCATCCTTAGAGTCATCATCCTTACTTAACTTGCAACTAGTTTTCATAGTATTACTTACTCATTTGCAATCTTTCATTCCAAAAATATTTAACATTTCTTTGATATACTTGGTCTAAGAGATGAAAATATATTTGTCGTGCTCAAATATATGTAATCCTAAAAATAAGGTTAACTCACCAAGAAAGGGCATCTCAAATTCATTCTACATGTCTTTGGAAAACTTCTGACTCATCTTGTCATCATCACTTCCGAAGATAATGTCATCTACATAAACTTCAATTATCAATATCATGTCTTGATCCACTTTTATGTAGAGATTGTTGTCAACATTACCCTTCCTGAATCTTGGTTGTTGTATATACCTATCCAATCTTGAATACCATGCTCCAGGGGCCTACTTGAGTCCATATAATGATTTCTTCAATCTTCCTTCCTTTTCTATCAGTATAAATCCTTATGGTTGTTCAATGTATAGTTCTTCTTCTAACTCTCCATTTAGAAAGGTTGACTTTACATCCATCTGATACACTTTGATATTTTTGGAGCACGCATAATCTAGGATTAACCTGATTGCTTCCACTATGGAAACTGGGTAAAATGTCTCTTCAAAATCTTTACCTTCAACCTGAGTGTATCCTTTACATACCAATATTTGTTTGTTCTTGGTAACCTGTCCATCCTAGTTCAATTTTTTTCTGAAGACCCATTTTTTACCAATCACGTTATTTTTCTTCGGCCTTGGAACAAGTTCCCATGTTTCACTCTTCTCTATCTTATCCAATTATTAATCCATATATTTGATCCAATTTTCATCTTTGTTGGCTTCTTCAAAAGTTTTTGGCTCAATTATGGATAACAGTGCTAGGTGTTGTTGTTCTGGTGAATGTATTCTTCTTCATGTTTCAACTCCTGCATCTTTATTCCCAATAATATGTTCTAGTGGATGATTCTTTTTCACTCATATACTAGGTGTCTTTGGAGGTACTTGAACATCTTGTTTCTCATATTCCTCTTTCTCTGCTTCTGTTTTCTCTTCTTCCTCTTCCTCTTCCTCTTTTGCTTCTTCTTCCTTAAAATATTCTTCGTGATCCTATTTCACTAAATCTTTGCTTCATTATTTTATCTTCCATCCATCTGTCTCATCAATCATCACATTGATTCTTTCAACTATTTTTTTGAGTCTTAGATTGAAGCATTTGTATGCTTTACTTTTTCTTCAATACCCAATTGGTATTCCTTTATCAACTCGAGAGCCAAATTTTCCAAGCTTGCGATTTTCTCTTTTGATATAGAATTTGCTTCCAAACACTCTGAAATGCTTCACATTTGTTGGTATTCCTTTCCATAGCTCATAGGGAGTCTTATCATTGTTATTTCTGAGCATTCCCCTATTCTGGATGTGAACTATGGTTTGCACTACTTGTACCCAAAATATGTCTTTCAACTTGGAATATTTCAACATGGTTCTGGCCATTTCTTGTATTGTTATGTTCTTCCTTTCCACAACTCCATTTTGATGAGGTGTCCTGGCTGCTAAGAACTCTCTCTTTATCCCATGTTCACTACAAAAATCCATGAATTCCTTTGATGTAAATTATCCTCCATTGTCTGATCTCAAACACTTGATTTTCGATTCTATATTAGTTTCAACCATTTCCTTGTATATCTTGAAGTGTTCAAATTCCTCCGACTTCTCCGGAAAAAGAAAAATACATTCATTCTTATGTATTCATCAACCAGTAGCATAAAATACTGTTCACCATTCAATCCCTTCATTCTTGTCGGTCCACATAGATTAGTATGTACAATTTCTAGCGGTTTTGTTGTGGAGTACTCTTTTGATTTGAACTTGGTCTTGGTTTGTTTTCCCTGTAGTCAATGCTTGCATAGAGTATTTTTTGGCTTTGAGATCTCAGGGATTTCTCTTATTGCTTCCTTTCTACTGATTTTGACAAGATTATAAAAATTCATGCGGCCCATTCTTTTGTGTGAGAGCCAACTTTCATCTTTCTTTCCCAAGAAACATATTTCCTTTCCAATTTCATTTAGTACATATATGTTGCTTGGAGTTCTTATAGTTGTAGCCACCAACTTGCCTGATCTTGACTTCCTTATCTTGCATTTTTCCGAGTCAAACACAAGTCTGTGTCCTTGATCACACATTTGGATTACACTTAGAATATTGTTCTTCATGTATTCAAACAGTAGAAATTTTTTTCCCTTGAAATCCTTGCTTCCAAGCTTGATTGTACCTCTTCCTATAATTTTGGATGAGTTGTCATTTCCAAACGAAACTGATCTATCTCTTTCTTTTTTTAGAGTTAGAAAATTATCCTTATCACCTGTCATATGCTTTGAGAAACCATTATAAACATACAAACCACATTTATTATGTTGAGATTGTAGACAAAGCATGCATTCTTTAGTGTTGAAATGATCCTTCTTTCTTATCCATATCCTTTGTGGTTCCTGCTTATGATTGTTACTATTTTTTCTTGATTCTCTTGGAGGAACAATCAATCTAAAATCCTTGGGAATGTGACCAAAGTTGTTGCATTTGTAGGATTCTACTTCATCACTCCAAGATTAAAATATATTGTAGTTTCTGCTCTGTGCTTCATGAGGCCTTCTTGGATAACCAATTCTTGTGTACCCTTCATAGTTTCTTCTATTCTTAGCATTATCTCTACAATTAATGGCTTTGTTCCCAAAATTGTTACATGAATAACATAAACCAAGAAAAATAGTTTGATACATGGGGTTGGAATATATTTTGAATGGAGCTGCTCTTATGAATCCTTCTTCTTCTCGAGGTATTTATGTTACTGGTTTTTGTTGATTCTAAATTCTGAATCTTCTAGGTGGTGCAATATCTCTGGAATATTCTTCTTGGATATTCTTTCCTTCTTCCTTCTTAGGATATCCTCTGATTGTTTTTGTATAACTTCTTTGTTCTTCTTCTTGTTCTTTTGTCTTAGAGCTTGAGCCTCTCTCTGTCTAGTTGTATCATAGCTCGAATATGTCATAGAATGACTTTGATTGCTAATGATCTCATCCAATATTTTTGTGTTGTTCTGTTTCATGTACTTCTTCTGAAGATAATTTATTAGAGTCACTATTTATGCTTCCAAGCCTTCAATCATCCTCTCCTTCTCTTCTAACTGATTTCTGAGTTATTCTTCCTAGATTTTCAACCCTGTGATCATTTGCTCGACTTATTCTGAGTTGGGATTCTGAGATCTTTATTTCCTCTTTATTTATTCCTTGAGTGACTTGATTCTCTTCTGACGCAGGCACGCGATCGCAAGCACGTCCACTCACAGGATCTTCTCTTCTCTACTGGCCCAAAGAAATCTAAGGTTCTTCTATTTCCCTATCGGGAAATATGAACCCACGGTAACTCTTGTGGGATCCCCCTTATTTACGAATCAGGAGATCAGACTTCACGATTTCGCGAATCCAAAGGTCGAGTGTTGGATTCTCAAAACCCCGAACCCCGACAATAGTCAACGCTGACCTTTCCCCTTTTATATCGGGACTTTCTCTATCACAATTTCGCTCCTCGCGATATCGAATAACTTGTATCCCCGACTCTTGATGCCCGATACACCGAACCTCCAACTCTTGCGTAGGTTGACTATTCAATGGTCTTTCACCTCATCGGCACTTCGGGGTTCGCAATATCGTGAATCTTGATGCGATTGTTTCAGAACTTCTTGCCACGAAACCTCGATAAGGCGTGCCACCTATCCACTCTTCTGACGCCTGTGGTCCCACACTGTTCATTTGTCTGTTGGGATATCGAATCAGAATATCGCGATCCCTGATGCTATGTGCACGGGACTTCCACCCCCGAAACCCCGATGCACGATCCCTCATGTAAATCTGACGGTCCTTGTGACTCTGATCAACGACTCTGCCCCTCCTGAGCTTATATCCTTCAGAGAATATGACGTCGTATCTCCCTTGCACCTCCGCAAGATCTAATGGTCCACAGATTTTCGCGAAATCTCCTCAGAGAATTTCAACCGTCTATTTCTTCCAATGAATTCTGTGAAATGAATCAAGTACTCCTCCATGAGGACTTGTCCACCTGCGTGCAAACTTGCATTGCCTGTTTAAAACACTTCACGACACATGCTTCATGTGCTTCTCTTGGTGATTACTCGAAGGTTCTATACCTCCTGAGCTTTTCTCACGGCTTCAAGTTCTCGGAAAGAAGCCTCTTGCTCGCACTCCTTGCGGCAACTTTCAACACTTTCAAGTGCTTGAATACTTTGACTCTGCACCCACCTGCAGCAGCAGTCCTTCAACCCTCACTCAGGTTCGCAAACCTGAACTTCCCTCGGCCTACGCACTCCTTGCACAACTCCTGTGTCCAGATGCACCTTTGGGATGAATGAGAACAAAAGCTACCTCTATCTGAACCCTCTGTCAACACACTCCTTGCAGACACTTCAACTGCACTCCTTGCAGGAATTATTTGGCTCAAATAGAGAAAAAATTGAAACTCATTCCCTCTCCCTCTCAGACTTCAATTCAAACATGAAATCATATACACAGCATATAAAAGAAAATGTATAACTGGAAACAAACATTCATGAGCATATCAACGTCAATACACAGAGAACAGACACAAAACCATGAAATTGAATCAACTCTTCTATTAATTCAAATATCTGTACATGAGTGTTCTTACACAGCTCTCTGCTAGCTCTTGTTCTTCCTTTTTCCAGAATTATGTTACAATGCACAATGAGGGTGTCTATATCTCGTTTCCCTCTTGCGCTCTACAACTGTCTAATCTAGAATTAAATTCTATCTACCTGCCTTAACTACTTTAAATGCCTTCTATATACTAAGGATGAGAGCTAAAGGCTCAAGGTCCGATTACAATATACAAGTGTGCTTCATCTTAAATGACTCATTTAAGATCACGCAACAAATTCCAAGGTGTTTTCAAAATTTGTGTTGGTGCTCGTCCAACTGTCTTCCGCTTCCGCGCTGGCTCGCTTGATGTGGGAGATGCTCCTGCATCATTTTCCTTTCATTCCTTAGATATTCTAAGGAATTAATTAATTATACTATGAGACCGAATTCTCCTTCTTCTTCAGAATATTCTACTGCCATGAAGAGTACTCTCTATGTATCACTATCATTTTCTTCATCCTTGTCTGATGAGGAACTGTCCTCCTTGGTGCAAATACTTTTCTTGAACAATTTATTTTTGTTTCTTCTACCCTTTTTATTTTTATTTTTCTTTTGATGATCTTCTTTTTCATCACTTTCCTTATTATTAGCATGAGGAAAATTACAAGAAAAATGACCAATACCACAATAATTAAAACATTTCATTTGAAGCATACCTTTGTATTTTTCGGTTGATCTTTTCAACTTTCTTACAAAGTTTTTCATTTCTTCATCTTCCTCTAAATCATCGCTTCAACTACAATATGATTTTGTCTTTTTCTTGTTCTTCTTCTTTGTCTTCTTGGATGCGTTGAATGTTTCTTCCTCTGCAACTAGATTATCTTGCTCTATCCTCATCTCATAGGCTGTGAGTATCCCATGTAACTCATCCATCGTGAATGTATCTAGGTACACTCTTTCTTCTAGAGATGAAATCTTCAGATCAAATCTTATTGGTAGAGACGTTAGCACCTTTTGAAAAATGACTTTTTATTTCATTTCATCTCCCAAACCTTTAATATCGTTCACTATTTCATTGACTCATAGAAAGTAGGCTACAATGTCCTCATCTTCCTTCATCTTTAATTCTTCGAACTTGACTCTAAAGTTTTGAAGTTTATCTCCCTTGACCTTGGCATCTCCTTCGTATATATTATGAAGGCTATCCCAAATTTCTTTTGTGGAATCATAGTGCATAACCTTGACATGTACTGATTTAGCTAAACCATTCAGGATGTCATTTTTATCCCTTGAATCATTTTCTTCAAGTTTCATTCCAACTTTATCTATCGAGGGAGTGGTTGGTGCTTTGTATCCATCTACTACTGCTTGTCAGACATCAAATCCCTATGCCTACACATATGTTTTCATATTTCTACTCCATCATACACAATCTTGGTCGTCAAACTATGATACTCCAATCTTAACATAATCCATGATGTCCTTGCAATGGTCATATTGCTTCTTAAAGGATCTTCTATGATACCAATTGTTGGAACATTAAGAGGGGGGGTAAATCAATATTAGAACTGTTAACCAGAGTATATAAACTTTAAGTTAACCAGCAGTAGAAATATATCATCAATGTGTCAATTAGTAGTATATCATCAATGTATCATGAGAACATAAATACAAAAATCACATCAACTACACAGTACACAAAAAATTACATGGAAACCCAAATTGGAGAAAACCATGGAATTATTTCTTATATGTCAAAGATTACATTCATTGGAAGCACCAACTTCCCAATTTTATAGCTACAACTAGAAGGAGGCTACGACCCCCCTATTTACAGGATCCAACCTGAAGGAAGCTACAACTCCTTGAATTATCTGAATCCAACCAGAAGGAGGATACAACCCCTTGATTCTCAATCTCCAACCTGAAAGAAGCTCCAACTCCATGAGTTCTCTGACACCAACCAGAAGGGGGCTACAACCCCCTTTCCTTGTCCTATCCTTCCACCCTAAAATATAAATGTAGACCAATTGTCACTACCATTGTCACTGCCAATGTCACTTCCATTGTCACTGTCACTGCCTTTGTCACATCAACCTGTAACCTATCACGCTCTCACTATGCATGACCTATCACTCTCACTGTACCATCAACCTATATCTTTCAATGTATCATCAACCTGCTATACTAGAACCTGTACCATACCATGCATCAATTGTGTAGCAACAAATGTAGTGTAACATGCGTCAATTATGTACCATAGGATAAGACAACATATAAAATGATATATCATGTACCATATACCATAGCATCAGTCATGTATAAACATGTACCATATCATCAACAAAGTGCCTCAAAGAAACAAGAATGTGCCTTATGCATATGCCACCATACATCAAGTGTATACCTCAACCATACATCAAAGTTGAACCATAATAGTCCTATCATAACCAGATACAATAATATACCTCTATCAACCATGTAGCAAAGATGCACCATAATCATGTGTCAAGCCAAACATACCTCAAGTATGTATCATACCATAACCATGTATAACCATCACAACAAGCACATAAGCATACCAATACCTCTCTAGTTGATATGATACCCAGTAGATATAACCTATGAGATTTCTTATGACTTCTGGGACCTGGTATCAGCATAACCCCCAAAGTTGTCTTGTCCTCGCAGGACTAAGACCTCATGTCACGCGGGGCCTCACGTGATGATCCCTAAGAAACCCGTGAGGGTGCCTCGTAGGAAACCATAAGTATAACTTGCAGGGTCCTACCAAACTAGGGTTTCCTCAACAAACGTTTCTCTCCTCTACAACCCCAAAACTCCTACACTCGTCTCTTGTCGCTACCTCAGATTTCTCCATCACTAACTTGACAAATAGATCACTAGTTCACTAGAATATATTCACTAGAATAAGTGAGTGAATGTCCATGTGACTAACTCCTTGAGGTGTATTTATACTTTTTCTAATTAGCTTCTCTCCTTAAACTTACGGGCTTCTAGAATTTCTTGTTGCAACTACTTTACCCTTTCATTAAAGACTTGTAACCAACTAGGGGCTTCTTGACCATTCTTCAGGGCTTCTAACTTCACAAGGCCATAAATCCTCAACCTTGAGGAACTACGTGGCGTACCACCTATCATTGGAAACACATCGAAAATGATTATTCATCCGTGGGTGAGCTACCTGCATTTAGACCATCCCTTTTTAACATATTCCTCATCCAACTTTAGGTACCAAAACCACACCGTCGAGGCTTCTTCAAGGGTTGACATCAATGAAAACCAATCTTTCAACAATATATTTCCAAACAATATCAATGAAATAGAATATATTTCCATGCTAAATGGATTCGTCATTGTTAAAAGAAACATATTTAGGAAAGCCATGGTAATTAGAGACTGGATGGTTATTATAATAGCTTTTCATTATCAAATACTTCTATCCATCCTCCCTCTTTCTAGATTGTGTCAACAAATAATAACTTTAGCATAATAATTACAGGTTATCAACTTTTACCACATCCTCTGAACTCTCAACTTGGAGGTATGCTCAAATAATAAATATAGGGTCTCACTTGGTATAAAAGGGGGGTGGGATAGGAAAATTAACTTCATGTATCTGCTTCCATCCACGTCATTAAGGTGATATAACTTCACATATCCATGCATATCAACATGCAATTAGTTATAAGAGTATCATTTTTTCTCTCTAACATGACCACATGGGATATTGAATCCTCCCATGACATTGTTAATACATGTAAAGGAGAGGAGTTTGGCCTCACATGTGGGATTTTTTTATAAATATGCTAAAATAAATATAGAAAGTAGGGAGGATAAACATGCAGTCAACAACAATGCAGTGTCTTTGAACTTCCACCTAGGTATGGTTAATTTTTATTGGATGGTTTCTTCTTGGTAAGGGTGGCCATCCATGGTGAATTATTGATGTCATAGTCAATGCTACATAATTTATGATTTGAAGGAGATTTAGAGAGGATTGAAGAACTATCAAGAATAAAAATAATTTAAAGGAACCAATAGAATCATGTCTTCCTTGATGAAGCAAAGGAGTAAATGGAAGGAGTAAATATGAGCTAGACAAGGGAAAAGGACCAGGTTCTGACCATTGCACCATTGAATTAGGTCATAAAATCATTATCGTGTGATAATGGGAGGTATAAAATTGGGATTTCATTATAGTTCACTGAGGGAAACAAGTTGAAATGGAAACCATCATAACAATGATTCAATCCTTGGTTACAAAAATCATGGATTGCCTCTATATCCCTTCTAAAATTTTAGCATATCCCATGTATACCTATCTTGATTTAACTTCAAGCAACATTTCTGAATTAACTACTATGAATTTTGATGTTTTCCTCCTAACACATGTACTCATATTTTTAATCTACCTTATAGGAATATATTCCACTAAGGAAATGTAACAATATGGCACCACAACAAATGTGAACTTGAACAATATTTCCCATTAAGGGCATATTCAAAATTTTGGTTTATTACTATGCATTGTCACTTTATTTTTTTGTTAGGAAAATTTGTTACATAGTATTCCCACCTTTGGATGGTTATATTGTTAATCCCTCCATATCGATCTACTACATTTATATTTTTATATTACTGTGGTTGGCTAGACCCTTTAATTGTAATTGTACCCTTGGTCTCCTATGTATATATGAAGGAGACCTAGTTTTAGAAATCATCTAATCTTGTACTTTTGTTATATTGTAAAAGGAGGTTTCCCCTTGAAGAGGGTTCACATTCATTCTTTTCTCATTCTCGAGGCATTTATTTACTTCTCTTTATAATTTTATGCTATCGGGTGTTTGGTGCATACATTTGGTATCAAAGCATATGATCCTAGTGTTTTTCTCCTTCAAACAATTCACCATGGCATTTTCACTATGGCGTTTGTTTTTGGAACTTTCAGATAGTGAATTGTTTGGGAATGAGATGAGACATAATGAAGTACTAGTTATTAAAATTTTCGGTCTTATTTCTCTATACATTCATATTTATATCGTGTGGAAATTAGGGGTTTTTACTAGTTCTAAAATTAGTCTCAAATAATTGTTCTTGGTAAAATAATCATAATTTTTTTTTCTAGGACATATCAAATAACGAAATTTTTAGGATCCTAAGGAGACATTTCACAAACCATGTGATAAAAATTTTAGATTCTTATTCTTCATAATTTTCAATTTACATACTTTGGAAGTAATGGTTTTTGACTAGTCTTATAATTAGTCTCAAACATGTGTTCTGGAAAAAAATAGTCATATATGATTGTAGAAAGATCCAATATGAGTGTCACTAGTTACATTGGAAATAGGATGGAATGAAGTATTTCAGGTCCAAATTTCATAATCATATCAAAATATTTGGACACATGGAATTTTGTACAAGTTCACTCTCTAGAAAGGGACATGAATCATCAAGTTTTGGGAAAGTTACCATAAATTTCACTTGACATATTAAATTCTTGTTAAACCTATGGAATTGTAGAGAAGACATATTAGAGTAATAAAAGCCATAATTTTAGACTCGCAAGGATGAAATTTCAGAGATACATCGGGAGAAAAGTTACCGAGGAACATTGTCTCCAAATATAGTATTTAAAGGTATGTAACTTACAATTGGCATTGATAGTGTTTCATGGAAACCTTCATGGGAGACCTAACTAAAGCATACACAAACAAATCTTATCAAGGAAAGGAAGAGAGATACAATATGAAGAATGGGAATCAATGTATATTATGATCTGTTCAATGAGTGAGTGAATTTCACTCATATAGGAAATGACATCGTATAATTAAGAAAAGAGAAGAAGCAGTGAGATACAGTGAGATTTTATTAGGAATGCATGCATAATAGTGATGGTATAAAATTAGAAAGTCTAAAATAGAACCAGTCAGTTAACTCCCACTGAACTTGTGTGCCTAAAATAGAAATTTCTCCAACACCCCCCTGAACATCACTATGGAGTAAAAAATGAGTCCCGGCTACTAGGCCATATTAGGTACTCATGTACAATGTAACTAATGAACACTAATTAAAAATGAGGAAAGATGGAAAACCACGTGGAAACAAACCCCCCCCTCAAAAGACAATGCATCAAAAGAAGAAAATGTACCTGCTAGGCAACTGTGTTCTTCACTACAAGACGATCCTGCAAAGTTTGAAACTTCTGCTCACTGGAAGTCTTCGTGAAGATGTAGAAATATTTATGAATCCGATGAAGTCCTTTGGAAAATTGTCTAGCCTTGTACCTCTTTATCCTGTGGACCCATCTGCACCTGAAAATATTATTTTCTGGTATAAGTGGAACCAGATGCCAAGTCTCATTCTTTAGGAGTGAGTCATACTCCTTTTTCATGGCTTCTTTCCATAATGGATTTCCCGCAGCCTCATTGTAGAGTTGCAGATCAGAAGATTGAACCATA
Organism: Picea sitchensis; assembly: GCA_010110895.2. Taxonomy (NCBI): domain Eukaryota; kingdom Viridiplantae; phylum Streptophyta; class Pinopsida; order Pinales; family Pinaceae; genus Picea; species Picea sitchensis. Next base: position 87,388 of record SNQJ01S0005875.1, on the reverse strand, counting down.
TAGAAATGCATTGGCATTGATGGTTCTGAAGCTGAAAGTACATGAGAAGGCTCCTCATGCTGAGATTGAGTCCTCCTCGAATCCAATGGGTTCCCTTAACGATACATGCTACTTGAAGTGTGAATTGTGCCTTCTTGGGCATATGTTGAAGCTTCAACATTGGCTTCTTATCTGGATGTACTATCTTCTTGTTTCCATGTACATAATCTGAGTGTATGGAATCATCTATGATGTCTTAAACTGATGGAAGAACAAGAGTATATGAATGTTTCATTGGAGGTGCATGAAAAGTACTCTCCTTATTTGTAAGTAGAAAAGAGGAGTCATCATAAGAAAACTTAGTGAATTTATACAACCTTGACTTTTGATCCACCTCACCAATTGCAATGATGGAATTGTCATGCATGTTAATTACTGAAATTGAATCTTATGTAAATTCAACCTTTCTACCTTTCTGAGTGATCTGGTAAACTGAGAGAAGATTCATAGAAAGATCTAGAACATGTAAAACATTCTCAAAACTACCATTGTGTATTTCCACTCTCCCTTCTCCTTCTATTGCTACTAAAGTATCATCCCCCGTGAGAATAAGGGGTCTTGAGCATGGACTCAAAGAAGAGAAAACTTCCTCTTTCGTTGCCATATGATGGGATGCACTAGAATATATAATCCATGAATAAGATGAGGAATTAATTGCAAAAAGAGAATGATGATTACCTTTCTTAGGAGCATGATCTTCTTCCTTCTACTTCTTGACTCCCTCTAGAATGAAGTTTCCAAGGTTGTTTTGTTGAAGTTCATGTGCCATAAGATCGATATGTTTCTTCATGCATGTGGATTCTTCATGATTAGGTTTATTTTAGTAAGTTCACTGCTTTCCCTTCTTCTTATTCCTGGAATATGAAGAGACTTTGGAACTTGAAGAATCGTTAAAGGTTTTGGAATATCCCTCCTCATTCGATTTCCCCTTCCCATTATGTTTGGATGATTGTTTTCCATCATGCATGTTGAGTGCATATGCTTTGGGATATTTCATGAGGCCCATATGTATGATTTTTTTCTTCTCTTCTATGAGAGACTCAATGAATTGATCCATTGTAGGAATTTTCCAATTTGTTCCAAAAAGACATCTGCCAGAATGAAAATTGGAGACATATACAACGTATTCTGGTCCTAGCTTGGCCAAGATTGTTAGAATAAGTTGTTTCTCTTGTGTAGACTTGTTAATAACACATTCACCCAATCTCAATATCAAATATTTAAATTTAGTAAAGAAATAATGTATATTATCAAAACTTTTAGGGTCTAAGGTATTCAACTCTACCTCAAGCATATGACCTCGCATCTCATCCTGTTTTCTGAAGAGTCTTTCCAAGGTGGTCTAGTTCTCCTTTGGAGTCTTGCATGTGGCAACATGAAACCATAAATCAGTGGATATTAACTCAATAAGTAGTCATGTGGCCTCATCCTTACGGTTCTCCCATATGCTCTTCTCAAGTGTCGATGTAGGTTATGTTTCTGTCGCCATCGTCACATTATACAGTCCTTTTCTTTTGAGTTGGAATGTGGCCTTCAGATTCCATTCAAAATAGTTGTACAGTGTGAGTATTATCACCATAATTGATTGAAGAAGTTGCATTGTTTCCATCCCTTCTATTTATTCTGAAAAGATCCTGAAAACCCAGATTGTGGATTCTGAGATATGACAGACGGTTCTATGGTAGTTATAGATATGATAAACCAACTATATATCCTAAAATACGATGTGGGTTTTGGATATTTTTTGTAAGCATGAGAATCCCTATGTTATACGTCTCTGGTAAAAATTTCATCCCGACCCAAATCGTGGATTTTGAGATATGGGTGTTTTACTACAGAAAACCAATTTTCTAGAGGGGCAGACTGAATTGTCGCACCCTAGAGAAGGATACAGTGCATCTATGATGAATCGTCGCACCCTAGAGAAGGATGCAATGCGACTATGTCTCACCCTAACAATGGATAGGGTGCGTTGATTGTGAAAAACTAAATCGTCACACCCTGGTGAAGAATACAATGCGACAATGTCGCACCTTGGCTATGGATAGGCTGCATCGATTTTATTTTTTTTCTTAAGTTTAAGTGCAACTGTCGAACCCTAGAAATGGATAAAATGCGTCTATTTTGACTGTCACACCCGTGCAATGGATAGATGGCATCGATTCCAATTGTCACACCTTTCGATAGGGATAGGCTGCAACTCTAGTGGAAACTAAAGTTACTCAATAATTAAATCCTCTTTTTCTCTTCTCTAGCTTGTCTGGGTTGCTCCAAGTAGCTCATATCTGATACCATGTCAGTGTTTCATTGAAACCTACACAGGAGACCTAGCTAAAGCATACACAAACAAATATTATCAAGAAAAGGAAGAGAGATACAATATAAAGAATGAGAATCAATGTATACTGTGATCTGTTCAATGAGTGAGTGAATTTCACTCATATAGGAAATGACATCCTATAATTAAGAAAATAGAAGAAGAAGTGAGTTGAAGTGATCCTTTCTTAGGAATGCATGCATAATACTGATGGTCTAAAATTAGAAATTCTAAAATAGAACTAGTCAGTTAACTACCACTGAACTAGTGTGCCGAAAATAGAAATTTCTCCAACAGGCATAAGTTACAATTGCAATAACTTTATGTTATCACATGAAGTTGTTGTGGGTCAATTCATCCTTATATTTTTAATTTTTATCCTTAGTCTTGTTTAAGTTTTACTTTTGATCTCTTCCTTATGGTATTCTTAGGTCTTAGCACAAATAAATTAAGGTTGATGTTGGCTCATACCTTTGTTTTATATCTTCATCTCATCAAACGAGTAGACAACCATCACCATAACCCTTCTGCCACCACTACCCTGACATGCCACCACTTCCACTATGCGCTTAAACCCCTCCACTCTTTCCCTCTACCTGTTAGAAGGTCAAATCAATTTTTTTTTAGTACGCTGCCATCTCATAAGGACATTTCGTAGCGCATATCAAGTACATCTTCCCTCATTACAATTATTTCACTTATGAGGTTTGTGTCATTCGATCTCATTGTTTTCAACATCCATGATTTAAAGGAAATAATTTGAGATTTAGTCATTTAAGGTTGTCTAACTGTTTTCTCAAAGATTTCAAATTTGCTCCTAGTTCGACACTGCAAAAACTCCTAAGTTCGAACAGGCACTGGGGAATCTGTTGCCAACTGGATAGTGAAGGTGAATTGGAGGTAAGATATGTTGCAAGAAATTTCATACAATCTGAAGCATATCTACTGTTAAGCCACTGTGTCCAGGTACTCCTTGAGTTTTTTTAGCTCTGTTGAAGATCAGATAAAGGTTGTTCTTGTGTTTCCCCTCTCGGGCGCTGCGAATTTAGGATCCACATTACCGACTTGCCCCTTTTACCTTTGCTATCACCAATTCTCAACCAACTATAGTGTTTTCAACTTCTTTTACTACAATTGAGAAAATATTATTGTTCACCTTTGATACTTGCAGATCACCTTTGATACTTCAATGATATCGATTAAAACTTGATCATTATCGATACTATTGTGATTGACACTGGATCTTTATCTCCTTATAAAAATTATACTTTCCATTCCACTTATTCCACGTGTGTCGGACCTTGGGATGTCGGTACTTCACGACAATAGAAAACTCTCGAGGGACGAGATATGAGATGAAGAGGATCATCGATCTCCTTTGTGGATGGATGGTCATATATATTTCTACACTATTTCATTTATAATTTGGCAGTCACTGATACTTTTAGTGACCGACGGTCAATCACGATTCGACCTACAATATTTACTCTCCTCTCACAATCTATCCTTGCGCACACACTCATATATATAATTCGGGGTTTCTACACACATATTTCATAAACACATAACCATGCGCACACGTTACAAAAAATACACACTTCCTTTATGATTCGATCTCAAATTACACACAGTCATAGCCGCTATGAGCTAGACTACTTCTCTCATCCTAATATTACATTGTACAATTGTCCTTTCTCAGCATGCAAGATTACACATATATAGGAAACCATACAAGGATCAGATATTGATATGAGATCCAATCTATTCTCAACACAATCACTAATATCACTCAAATTCTATTAACAATCTTCTTAACACAACAATTACAAAACAAATCCAATCAGTTATGAGGGAATCTTGTCTTCTTAGCCATGTCCACCTTCTCGAAAGTTCACAAAATTTCAACTTTGACTTTGGGTGGTTTTTCCCCTACATTAGATTCAAACACAATGCAAATTGCTGACATTTTATTTTCTCTATGACTAGAATATCTTCTATATTAGCTACTTGTAATGCCTCACGCAATTTCTTGATCCAACACAAAAACAAAAACTTTCTAAATATATAAAAAGAATATGAAAACATTATTTCATTCCGTTTATGTCATTCAAATGATGCTTAAACTATTTCTATAACATCCAACAAATGGGGAAATTAAAAAAAAAGAAAAAAAAATCTCGAAACAACATACCTTGTTTTTGTCTATGTTTATATTTGATTTGTTTTCCATATATATGGTTTATGAAATAGATCTTGACCAATTTAATCTACCCATGAAAAAAATAAAAATAAGCAAGCACTATTTTTTTTTCACATATATGATGCACATCAAGAATATTTCATTCAATCATTTGATCCAGCAACACAACTAATAAAAGAGGATTGGTTTGCTTAAATACCACACCAATGCTAATGCCAATTTGAATTAAAATGAGTAATTGAATTATGCAGAGATAACACACTATAGAACATGATGCGAGATGCATAATCGTGATAGTGTGGAAAGAGAATACATTTAAGTTCTCTACATAATATTTGAAGATGATCCAAGTGCTAAATAGACAAAGTGTTGGCTCTGTGCAACATACACCTATGTGAAAATGTTGATGAAATCACTGTGCCAATTGTACAACTCTATGCAACCAACTCCGCCAATTCCAAACCATAAGTGGATTGAATTTTCATAGTCCACACACGTATACTTCGTTTACATAAGACGATCTATTTGTAATCCCTACACACGTTATCCTCCCACATTCCTACACTTCCACAACTACACATTTCCAATACTTCTACATCTGTGATTATGACAAACAACATAATTTGGAAAATAGGTAGCCAATTTATGAGGAAAGGCCACGCATACAGAAGTAGTGCGAAGAAAATGTGCTTATTATATGTAGACTACTCAATGGTTTTTTATTATGGCTATTGCTATTCGAAAGGTATTCAATATATGTGTAAAATATAGTTTAGTAGACTGGCATCCTGCTCTTAGGTTTGGGGTAATCCAAGTTCTATGATCTATTTGTCTTGGATAATTTTCTAGTCAATTTTTTTTTTACATCAACACTTTTGATGTTGGAGGAAGGTTTTGCAATAGTAGGTGTGAAACTGCGCAATAATAATCAACATGAATTCTATGCACAAGCATTGAAAATAAATAGTAATAGTTGTGTTAACGATATTCCTCTACCACTAACAAAGTGCCCAAGACATGGTTGCAATGAGTCTTGCCACATCTTCATAGCTATACTTGGTCTACCTAAGATGGTCTATTTTGAAGCCTTGTGTGGAGAACCCACACGGTTCATCTTTCCACATTGCAACACTTCCACACCTCCATATTTCCAATATTTATTCACCCTCGATTGTGACAAGTGACGTAATTCGCAATATAGGTAATTTATTTATGGTGAATTGATTTGCTCCAATTTAGAAGGAAAAACTACGCATCTAGATGTATTGCAAAGAAAATTCCACTACAAATTTCAATAAACCAAGTACCTACATTATGCATAGAGCACACACTATCAAACATGATGCGATATGTGGAACTACGACAGTGTGGAAAGAGCATATGTAACAGTTCTTTGTAAAATATTTGAATATAGAACAAATGATAAATAGACAAAGTACCTCACTTGTGTAGCATACACCTATGAAGAAGTGTTGATGAAATCGCTCTTCCAATCGCACAAGTGTCTTTGCAACCAAATATACCAATGCCAAACCATAAGTGGCGTGAATTCTTAGTGCAAGGGTCGAAAGTATAGAATCCCACAAAAGGACTAGAAATAGAGAAAATATTCACTCGGTCTATTTTAAATCCTCAACCATTTTTCAAAATTATACTTGGTCTACTTAAGATGGTCTACTTCCAAGCCTTGTGCGGAGAACTCGCACCGATCATCCTCCTGCATTTCTAAACTTCCAAAATTATACATTTCCATACTTCCACATCTGTTATTGTGACAAGAAACGTAATTTGCAAAATAGGTCATTGATTTATGATTAATTCATTTTCTCTACTTTAGGAGGAAAGGCCACGCATTTAAAAGTAGTTCCAAGAAAATCTTCTTCCTATCTTTAGATTGCTCGATGGTTGTTTATAATTCCTATTTCTATTTGATAGGTACTCGATATATATGTCAAAGACATTTTAGAATATTGGTATCATGCTCTTCGCTTTGGGGTAATCCCAGGTCTGCAATCTATTTGTCTTTGGATAATTTGCTTGTGAAAAGAATTTTTACTTGGGAACTTTTGAGGTTGGATAGAGGTTTTGCAATAGCACGTGCCCAACTACAAAATAATAAACATCATCAATTCTTTACATAAGCATTGAAAATACAAATTACTGGATGTGCTATTGATATTCCTCTTCCAGTGCCAAGGTGTGCAAGACATGGATGCACCGAGTGGCACCATATGGTCACAGCTATACTAGTTGTAATTAAGATTGTTTATTTTTAAGCCTTGTGTGGAGAGCCTGGACGAGTCATCCTACCAAATTTATACACTTTTGTGCCTTCACATTTCCAATAGTTACACATCATTGATTGTGACAAGTGACGTAATTTTCAATATAGGTCCCTGATTTATCATAAATTGATTTTCTCTGATTTAGGAGGAAACACCACCCATCTAGAAGCATTGCAAAGAAAATGTGTTGCTTATATGTAGATTTCTCGATGGTTTTTTATTATATTTATTTCTATTCTAAAGGTAGTTTATATATGTGTAAAATACATTTTGGCAGATTTTCAACCTGCTCTTGGCCTTGGGGAAATCACAACTCCATGATCTATTTATATTAGGACAATTTGCTATTGAAAAATGCATAAATAATATTTCATTCAACAATTTTATTCAACAATACAATTGATAAAAGAGGATTGGTTTGATTAAACACTACACCAATGCCAATGCACATTTGAATGAAACCAGGTAACTTCACCATGCATAGATCATACACTATCAAACAAGAAGTGAGTTGCGGAACTGTATCATTGTGGAAAGAGAAGATGTATCAATTCTCCACACAAGATTTGAATATAGAATAAATCATAAATAGATGAAGTATTGAATCTGTGCAGAATACATGTGGAAGTGATGATGAAATTTCTTTTCCAATTGCACAAGTGTCTATGCAACCAAGTCTGCTAATGTTGGACTATAAGTGGCATGAATTCTTAGTGCAAGGGTCGAAAGTCTAGAATCCCAAACAAGGAATAATAATAGAGAAATAATTCACTCAGTATATTTTGAATCCTCATCCACTCCACACAACTATACTTGATCTACTTAAAACAAAAAAAAAATTAAGACTTGTGCGGAGAACCCACACAAGTCACCATCCCACATTGCTACAATTTTGGACCTCCACATTTCCAATAGTTTTGCATCTGTGTTTGTGACATGTGACGTAATTTGAAAAATAGGTCATTGATTTATAATAAATTGATTTACTTAGATTTAGGAGAAAATTCCACTCATCTAGAACCAATGCTAAGAAAATGTGTTGCTTATCTATAGACTACTGTATGGTTATTTATTATTTCTATTTCTATTAGAAAGGTATCCTATATATGTGTAATATGCATTTTAGCTGATTGGAATCCTACTCTTAGCTTATGGGTAATCCTAGGTCTATGATGCATTTTCCTTTGGTAAATATGCTATTCAAAATCCTTTTCACTTTCCCATTTTTGAGGTTGAACGAAGGTTTTTCAATAGCCATATCTCCTCCCTCAACAAAACTATGCCTCTCGCACAACACAAAAACTATAAATTGTTTCCCTTTGCTTACAAATTTGACAAAATCAACCTCTAAAACATCACTCGGATATCATCCAAATTACATCCCCTATCACAATTCACTGTGCATATGCATGAGACCGCACAACCATAATTAACATGAATTCTATGCAGAAGCATTGAAAATACACAATACTAGATGTGTCTGTGATATTCCTCTTCCATTTTTGAGATGTGCAATACATAGCCGCACTGAGTTCTGCCATATGTTCATAGAAAAATACTCTAGAAAAACTTCAAATTCCTATAATTTTGAACTATAGCTACTTATACTATAATCAAATCCTCCCCCCAAAAAAATATATGGAACACAGTGTAATGCACCAACCAAACAACCCCTAGGACCATATGAAAATGCATCCAACCTAAAAACAACATTGTTGTACAACACATGCAAAATAATGAACTGCTCCCTAAATTTGTACCCACACTATCTCCATATCGTCAATCAACTGCAAAACAAGAAGAAAAATGCAAGCCTGAAACAGGGAAATGCATAATAAGAATCATGACCTAATATTCCATGACATATAGCATATAATGTAGAGGATTTATTATAGTCTGACACACATTTCTACAACCCCAAAATTAGAAGTATTGGAACTAGCCACTCCCAACACTTGCGAATCCAAAACAACTTTGTCTCTCTGAACCATAATAGATGACATGGTAGACAAACACATTAAGCAAGCCAAAAAAACAAAGTGAACAATACAACCTCAAAATAACACACCTTCTCTCCATGCTCACCTTTGACTTCTTTCGGCCTACACAGTCTCTGTAACAACCCCCATTAGACTTGACTTGCTTCTAAAAGTAGTTTCACTATGAAAAAAGAAAACTCTATCAAAAAACAACCTAGAGAAACTATCAAACAACAATACAACCTCAAAACAACATACCTTCTCTCCCTGCTCACCTTTGACTATTTTCACCCTACACAGTCTTCGTAACATCCCCCGCTCGACATTAATTTCTTCTGGAAAAGCCAACAACACAACAGAGTTAACTGCACTATGCACAAAGAAAACTCTATCAACCAACAACTACGGAAAATAATTGCACTTGTCTAAAATACATATATTAATATGGTATCCAACTAGTTAGAAGCAAGATGCTAGATGCACAAGACTTCTTACCCACTCTCGTGGATTTGTACAAGCCCAAAAACCCATATCACTTCCAAGTCGCCAACCATAGCACCTGCAACTTTCAAAACAAACTCACCTTCCTAGATTATAGAAGAATATATCGTGATCAAACCCAAATAATTCAACAATTAATTAGAAAAAAAAAAGTAAATTAAAGATCCTTGTAATCTATGAAAGCTATCGCAAAGAACCATGCCAAGCAATATGTAAAAATACCTTCAAAATTTATGAATCGTACTAAATTTACTGACATTTGAAACACAATAATTTATATATATTTATTAAAATAATTATGTATAATGTAAAGTAAATATATATGCATCTTTTTTGGCCGATCTCTTTAAATGCCACCAATTTCCATCTAACACTGTAATTTTTTTTGTAAACTGTGATCATCTCAGAACCTTCTAACTCATACATGCATTCATTCCAACCATCTTCTAAACCTACATAATTAAATTTCCTATTCAATTCCCACCACCGGCCTAAAAAATGAGATGTTGTTTTTGAAGTACCAATAAGAACATAGCAAAAATATATATATATCTCCCAACAAAGTTAATTTTTTGGAAAACAACACCAATTTTTTTGTCAACACAAAAAGAAAAATGCAGTCAACACAAAAATGATTGCTATAGTTCTAGGCATTTGATGCAGACCCCCACCCCCTCCTGGGGCTCGCGCGACCTCCTAGTCTAGGATCCTTCAAAATCAAGGAGTCGAATTGGCTCTTGCGCCCCTGCTGAGCCGTCAAAATCCCATACATAGGTCCTATGTCCTTCTTCTGAAATGAAAAAATCCAAATATTGGGAACCTAAGGCACCAACAGAGTCCTACAAGGGACCCTGGGCCAAAAATGTGGGCAAAATCCCAATTTTCTGAAGAATTCGAGACTCCGAAGCTCCTGGACTTGGGGAGTCTCAAAAAATTTACATTGCATTCCTCCCGAACTTTGAATTCGCGGAGCGCCGAACAACTCCAAGAATCAATGGTCCACAACATTTATTGAAATCTATGATGAGAAAATACTTAGGGCTTTGGGAATTCGGGAGTTCGGTCTCCTTTTCACTTTATGCCTCAGTTTTTCCAAAGCATCGAAATCCAAAGTGTGCTCAATCCATTGCCACGTGCTCCTGGCACCAATGACCATGATTTTCTTTGGCCTTCAAAGCTTCGGGGTTTTCACTTGCGCTATTAACCACGAGCCAATTCTGCCAAAGAGGTGAAGTTCGAAGGACTTAAGGGTTAATGGTCGTGCTTCTTACCTGGATCCGATGACTTTCGATCCTTGCGCTTAGATCTGATGACTGAGATTTGTTCTCTTCCTCTGCGTGCTCCTTCTCCCATCTAAACTTAGATTTGACAGTCCAGATTGCTTCCTGCAACCAATCTGGCGGTTGTTGTAGCTTCTCCTCCTTTTGCTGAAATAATGTAACTGTGAAGAGAATTCTTATTATTATTGTTATTTTATTCATTGGATTAATCCCCATTGTGGATTAATCATGTCGATAATTGTATTAGGACCAAATCCCCTTTTACGGATTGGTCATCGGACAATTATAATGGGAAGAATAAGAAGTCGACCCCAATAGTTATTATTGAGACCCATAATTAATTTAAAGGTCGGTTTACCCACCCAGAGTGAGAGGTCAGCCCTGCCAGTGAAACCCTCTCACACGTGCCAGTCTTGTATATATAGGAGGCTAGCGCCTCACTTTATCACACAACACACTTGCTCATTCTTGTGAGGCAAGCTGCAACTTACCAGTTGGAGAGAGGAAGAAGAGTGACACATATTTTGGAGAGGACTATCTGTATTGGTTTGAGTTATCTCTTGAACATTGTATAAGATATTTATGATAAGGAAGTTTTTTCTAGGTTTTCTTCCCCTAGAGCATTTCCCAGGATAAATGTTGTGTCTCTTGTGAATGTGTATTTCTTAGTGATCTTGTTCTTATGATGCTCTTATCTATTGAAATGCAAAGAACTATAATAATGGCATCAACATTAACATGGTATCAGAGCCAACCTGAAGGAATCATATTTCGCAAGAGGAAAAACGTCACTATTGCAGTACCTGCAAATTAGGGTTTTTCAAAAGTGAATCTTTTAATTAATTTAAAGGTTTGGCTTAATTCCACCCAGAGAGGTCACTCCGCCTGAAACCCTCCCACACGCAAGCCAGCCTTGTATATAGGAGGCTACCACCTCTTATCACACAACACACTTGCTCATTCTTGTGGGGGTGTTTCGCAACTTACCAGCTTGAGAGAGGGAAGAAGAGTGACACATATTTTGGATAGGACTATCTGTATTGGTTTGTGATATCTCTTGAACATTGTATAAGATATTTATGATAAGGAAGTTTTTCTAGGTTTTCTTCCCCTAGAGCATTTCCCGTGATAAATGTTGTGTCTCTTGTGAATGTGTATTTCTTAGTGATCTCTTGCTCTTATGATGCTCTTATCTATTGAAATGCAAAAGAACCATATAATAATGGCATCAACATTAACATGGTATCGTGAGCCAACCCCAAGGAATCATATTTCAAGAGGAAAAACGTCACTATTGCAGCATCTGCAAAATTAGGGTTTTTCAAAGTGAATCTTTCAGCCCTAAAACTATCTAGAAAGTTGTGCCCTCCCCTAAGGATCAATTTGGCATCATCACCGCACCTTTTCAATGGTTGATCTTCCAAAAGTGAAACCCTAGTTTCACAAAGTACCAGAAACCGAGAGTACCAGAAGTACCAGAAAACCAAGAATCCGCAACCACGCATCAAGTTTGGAGGGATTTCGAAATTTAATCACACTACTAACTCATCAACAAGATCTATATCCCCTCGGACTGGGGATTTTCAAAACTCGAAGTTTGAAAAATTAGGCTCTCATAAAACCCTAAGTTGCAGTTGCAGTTGCCAGTTACAGTTACATTTGCCAGTTGCAGTTGCAGTTGTTGAACTAGTTGCAATCACCCTTGACATTTTCTCAAGAATTGGCAATGATTACCACCGGGCAATTTATTGGAGCCACCACCGCAAATGCTAATGAGGTATGTACTTACATATGTTTAATGGTTAAACCCTAAAGAGGCATTTGCAGGAGAAGCGATCTCTTGCCATAGATCCGTATGATCTCAAGATCCAACACATCTCAGAGGGAATGATACAAACCCAGTGTGATTATTCCACATACATTCATCCTATATGAAACTATCTCTGATCAAGTTGCATGTTGAGGTTGTGATCAAATTATTAGAAGAACTAAAGTTGATCATAGAGCTTATCCCTCTAACCTAACCTTTGTCAAGTTAGCATATTGTCATAGTGCAATGTAAGATAGATTGAAGAAATCACTCATCACTTGGAGGAAGGAGACCCGAAGAAAAGAAAGACCCTACCTTTGAGGACAAGGCTCTAGGGTTTGATTAATCAAGATTCAAAGGTACACATGACAAACCGATGACTTTAGTTGAGATAGCAATCAGCGTAGCATTATACCTCTGATAGCATGTGAGAATATAGATGTAAATACTCTTCTCCTCGATACAACTAACACCTCCCTCAAGGAGAAACCTCGTGTTAGTTCCAGGTTTCCATGGAATAATGCTCAATCACAACACCATGAGAATGTTGACCTCATTTCAGACACAGATTCCTTACCTTTAATGTTTGCTCCAGATAATTATAAGTGATAGCTCTAAAGGAGCTACCGTGATGATTATCCGTATATCAAGTATTATCAAGAAGGATATTATTCCTTTGTTGTTTCTTTGTCAATCTTGCTCCGTGTCACATGAGGAAGCTATAGCAAAGGCTGCAAAAGGCAACGTGCTAAAGTTGAGAGACCGTAGAATGAAGAAATCACATCGAAAATGAAGAAATGGCCCATAAGCTAGAGGGTCACTCAGAAGTCGCCATGACCCACGCCATTGAAGAATCTTGGCATTGAATATTACCTCACTTCAACTACAAGGCGCTAACATAAATATGCAAAGCTAATGGAGCTTCACTAACTCCAAGCAGGACCAAGGAAGGCAGTATGCAATGGATGTGCACAAGGAAGAACATCAAGAACCCATTAAAAAGGGACAAAGAAGGCCGAAGGATTCCTAGAACTCATTCATTCATATGTATGTGGCCCAATTGAATCGGCCTCCATTAATGGGTAATGTATACCATGTAATCATTCATTAATGATTATTCCTATAAAAGACCTTAGATTATATTTTAAGGTTCAACAAGATCAAGGAATTCAAAGCCTTGATAGAGAACCCTTATGTAAAGAAGATTAAGATACCTCAAAGTTAGATAATGGAGGAGAATATACCTCGAAGTGAGCTCATGGAATTTCCAGGAAGATGTTGGGATCAAGATCCCCAACAAAATGGTGAAATAACGTAAGAATAGAAACCATACTGAAGTTGTGAAGACTATGATCAATATCTTCCTATGAATCTATGGGAAGAAGGCAAATTGTTTTATGTGTAGAACCGACATTCCATAGTGCACTTGGGTTCAAGACCCTTGAACCCAAGTTCACTATGGGATAAAGACACCATAAGATATGTAAGCCATCTTAAAATATTTGTCTTTTCAGTGTTTATTCGTATACCGAAGAGAAAAGAAACAAGATGGAACCTCCAGTTAGGTTGGAATATCTGCGGATACTCATGAAGTAATCCAAAGCCTCAGAATCTACATACCTTGTCACGGCCATATTGAGATCAGCGGGGATGCGACCTTTGATGAAGAAGAAACACTTAAGAAATCAAGAAGATGCCAACTTGAAGAAGTATATGAAGAGGGAACCCAGAATCCTGTGGATTACAAAATCCATGAGGGAAGTTCCTGAATCATAGAACTAAGGGAAGTTCTAACTTCCCCTGATGAGGAACTCTAGAAGACCATGATATATAGAAGTTCAAGAACCTCCTCAAATGACCATCTCCCATAAAAAAAAGCCCCTTTGGGTAAGAGAGCTTATCCAAGATGGAGAGAAGCGGCATGTTGTTCCGCATGAACCACGAGACAGTGGAAAAGACCAAAGCCATTCTCAAATTACACGGATTTGATATGTGATCTCCTTTACGAAGAGCCTACCCCGCCCAAGAAGCCATTCAGAGAAAAGAATGGGAAGATGGTACGACGCAATGAATAACCAATCCATAATGAAGAACGGGCGGCAGTTCAGTTCCCATATGGGGAAGAATAAAGATTAGTATCCTATAGGATGGCTCTTCAAAAATAAAAACATGCCGCAAATGGAATTGAGAAGCATAAAGAAATATTTGTCGCTCTTGGCTTTTCCCATAAGGAAGGCATTTACTATGAAGATACATTCACTCTTATGGCCAGATTTACTTTGATCAAAACCATTATGCCTTGGTAAAATTAAGATGAAATGGAAGTCGCACTTTGCTGGACATGAAGCATTTTCCTCAATAGTGTTATCAAGAGAAGTGTAAGCATAGAGAAACCCCAAGGATTTGAGGTTGAAGACGTGAAGTCTCATGTCCGCTTCGATTGAAGAAAAGCTCATAATGGATTGGAAGCAAGCCCCAAATATTGGTATGGCCAGATGTATTTGAAGATCTTAGGTTTTACCAAGAGTAAAACAGACTCAAATATCTACTTCAAAATTATGGATAAGCAATGAACAAGTAATATTGTTAATCGTGATGTGGATGACTTTATTCTTAACTAGAGTTAAGAAAAGATCATCGCTGAATGTAAAGAGACTTGCCACAGAATTTAAATTTTGAAAGACCTTGGCCTAATGAATCACTTCTTAGGTCTTGAGGTATGGAAAAGTCTAGAAAGGATCTTCCTTAACCAAGTGGAGGCGTATTACCTGGCCGAAATCTTTAAAAGAGATCTCGACATGCTAGAATGCAAGCCCATGAATACAAACTTCACTAAGCCAAGTCGGGGTCAAGGGTCAATAATTTCACGAATTTTAATAGATGCCACAATCGCATGCATGTATTATTGGATCACGATGTACCCAATCTAACACCAGACTGCATATTTGTCTTTGGTGCTGAACACCTTGAGCCGGGCCTGGTAGAGCCCGCATCGTTCACCTAGTGTTGCAAACACAGGATGAGGTACCTTAAAGGTACAAATGGATTATGGTCTTATGATGGAGACTATGACTTCACATTGAGTGGATATAATAATGCAGATTGGGAAGTAAGCGTAGTGGACCAGAGGAGCACATATGGTTGTTGTTTCACTTTGGGATCAGCCATGATCTCATGGCGTAGTAGGAAGCAATCCAGTATTACTTCCTCAAAGCACATTGGAAGCAGAGTACATTGCTGCATGTTCTCATTAGCTGGGCGGCTGGCATGGCTTCGTGCTCGAATCGGACTATTTGACTTGAGATGAGAGAAACCGTGTGATTCTATGTGACAACTAGAGACGCATAAAGATGACAGAGAATCAGATATTCCACTCTACGTGTCGGGCACATAGAAACATTATCATTTCATCCTCATGACATGTAGGCTGTAGAGGGAGCCTTTGAAGCTCCAAAGTATTGCGAGCACGATGAACAAGTTGTTAACGCTGCTGACCAAACCCTCTATCTCGTAAAGTTTGAACACTTCTGGCATAAGCTTGCATAGTCCCTGAAAGGACCCTCCCTCGAAGGGGAGTATATTTTTATTCCTCGCTTGACCTCACGTTAGATGTAAAGCAAGATGAGTCATTGCTTCGAATTCACCAGACATAGCATGATGTTGTGTGTTCTTGCTTGACCTCGCCGTTAGATCGTGAAGCAAGATGTGTCATCAGGCTTCGAATTCTACTGCTAGGACGTGAAGCAAGATGAGTCATTGCTTCCGACCTCACTGTTAGAAGTAAAGGAAGATGACATCAGGTGTTCCTTCTTCCTAATTCCCACCGTTAGATCGAAAGCAAGATGAGTCATTGTTTCTGACATGTTAGACATGAAGCATGACGTTATGTGTTCCTTTCTTCTTGACCTAGTTAGACTTAAAGCAAGATGATTCTTGCTTTTGACCTCGCTATTAGATGTAAACCAAGATGATTATGTGTTCCTATTCTAACCTCATTGTTAGATCGTAGCAAGATGATTCTCGGCTTCACCTAGTTGTTAGACGTAGTGCTGTAGATGATGATGTGTTCCTTGTTTCTAACCTAGTTGTTAGACGAAAAGAAAGATGATTCCTTCTGACCTGGTTGTTGGACGTGAAGCAAGATGTGACTGACATTGAGCTACCACTAATCATTGTGATATTGAGCCGCTAGTAGTAATCAGATGTATGTTCTTAGTAAGTTGTGATGAGGTATCATTTTTAATCATACATATTGATGCGTATGATGATGGCATTCTTTCGAATGATGATGTTGTCGATGAAGAAAACTTTCGATAACTCGTAAATATGCTAGCCAATGTTTCAAGATGATATTGACGATACTGTCCTCCTAATGCCACTGATGATGCAGACCTCTCTTGCCTGATGTTGTTGAAGAATACCCTTCTTGTTAAGGGGGAGTGTTGAAATAATGTAACTGCGAAGAGCATTCTTATTATTATTGTTATTTTATTCATTGGATTAATCCCCATTGTGGATTAATCATGTCAGTAATTGTATTAGGACCAAATGCCCTTTTGTGGATTGGTCATCGGACAATTATAATGGGCAGAATAAGAAGTCGGCCCCAACAGTTATTATTGAGACCCATAATTAATTTAAAGGTGGGTTTACCCACCAAGAGTGAGAGGTCGTCCCTGCCAGTGAAACCCTCTCACACGTGCCAGTCTTGTATATATAGGAAGCTAGCGCCTCACTTTATCACACAACACACTTGATCATTCTTGTGAGGCAAGCTACAACTTACCAGTTGGAGAGAGGAAGAAGAGTGGCGCATCTTTTGGAGAGGACTATCTGTATTGGTTTGAGTTATCTCTTGAACATTGTATAAGATATTTATGATAAGGAATTTTTTGTTGGGTTTTCATCCCCTAGAGGGTTTCCCAGGATAAATGTTGTGTTTCTTGTGAATGTGTATTTCTTAGTGATCTTGTTCTTATGATGATCTTATCTATTGAAATGCAAAGAACTATAATAATGGCATAAACATTAACACCGTTTCCACAACTCATCCTTCCATCAAATGAATGATTTTGTCTAACTTTCACATGGCTCGGTCTTTTACTACGCTTTCCTTCCAAATGAAGGATTTCTCAATTTATCAAAGGCTCATCCTTTGACTTCCTCCTCTGCAGGGTCGATTCCTCTGACTCTACGTGTGTTTAGAAAATGCTACTTCTCTTGATATTTTTCAACACTTCGAATGAAGTGTGAGCACACACTTTCGTTTCTCCAGACTCGAACTTCTCAACACTTTGACTAAGTGTTGGCCCAATGCACGCCTTGCATGGGTCTTCTTCAGAATCAGTACTCCACTAAGTAATATGTGTGCTCCTTTCACTTGCTTCTGCAAAATTCGAACAATCTCTCCTAAGCTTTGGATTTGCTTGAATTTCTAAGGGTCTCGATCCTTTGCTTCTTTAACAATTTCTCATGCTCTTCTAGCACTATGTGCTCATTCTCCCAAGATTGCATCTTGACAATATTTATCTCTGGTGCACTCCTTACAGATATTCCTCCTTGAGGTTTTGGCTAAAAGAAAACACACACCTGCTCACACCTTGCACTTCCCCTCAAAGTATTCAGTAACTATGGAATTCCCACTTGGAAATCTACTCTTATAACTTGAAGCAGAGTTCTCACGCACTCCTTGCAGATCTTTTCCTTTTGAACTTTTACACTTTACTAAGTGTAGGTGCACTCATTGCGCTCAATCTTAGAGTGTTTGTTAACTCTGATGTGCCTTCCTTTGCACTATCTCTTCTAATATTTAGGAATTGTTTTGGTGTGCCCACCTGGCATGCTCTCTCTCGAACTCAAGACAAAGTTCAAATGAACTCCTTGCATTGGCTTCAGAAAGTATTTCAATTACTCTGGTGTGCACTCCTTGCACAAGACTTGAGAGACGAGAAACACTCTAAAAACTACAGATAGAGGATTCTACTTAGTGTTGCAAATTGAATCATATAGAAATCACACAAAACACAGTAAAAACATCCAGAAACAAACATCCATCACACAGATAAATACACAACAAATCATATGCAGGGAAAACTGCTTTTGTATTAATACTGAATGTTTTTTACAGTTTGTACAAGACTAGACTGCAACAGAGTCTCAGTTCTTTCTCTCCTCTCCTCTACTCTCCTTAGCAGCTAACTCTAATTCTAATGATAAGACTATCTTTTGTTAAGACTCTCTCTAATGAATTTTCGATACAAAGATCGTTTTTACAAAAGAGGGGCTTCTCATGCCTCCCTCCACCTACCTCATTAAATTACATTCAATAAACATCTAGTCTAAATCAGATCTATATCTACCTATTGTCATCCACTAAAGGTGAATCTACACATTACAATAACTCGACATGTACAAAGACGATGACTCGGATTTCCTTGAGCCTACAAACTTTAATTAAATTGAATTTGAATTTAAAATTTGAGATTTAACTCAAAAATTGAGATGCCTGGCGCATCCTTCTTTGGGATCTTCTCCCTCCTAAGTCCATTGATGCGTTGACTTGGTGACTCATGGTTGAGTTGGAGCGATGCTCATGCATCAATCTTCGACAGGGACTAATAACGGATATCTATTAAATGATGACATAGAGGATTTATACGAAGGAGTACACAATCTCCATGATGACATAGAGGATTTGTAACCTTGGGAAGATTCTATTGATGAATATGTGTATACAATTTACATAGGCCTCCTCTCCCTTATGGCATGATTTACATTCAGTTGGCCTCTATTTTCTTGTTGGCCACACTCGACCTCTTATACACTCAATTCCCCTTTCTCACTATGTCTATACACACAATCTTGATTTCCTGTAGGATTACAATCTTAAGCATGGAAGGTCAACTTCCAACTCATCAAAAAATCCCTAATATTGTGCAACAAACATCCATAATACAACTCTCATACTTTACAATTGATAAGGATCAAATGGAATTGAATCCTTTATACTTAGGATAAACTACCTAAACCCAACTAATAGCTCAATTATACTTTTACACTTTAAATAGGGAAAACAAACCCTTTTGCTTCTAAAATCCAACTAAAGCATGAGAAATTACACTAATTTGAAGCTGAGGGAACCCACTCCCCTAGTAAATGTAAAGACCCCTAGGTCAGATGAACAAGGTAGATTTTGGAGATGAAATTCTCATGCATCATAAGGAATTACACATCTCCCTCATACTAAGAAACTCATCATTCATATTTTTTAACCATCAATTTTTTTTTTTAGTTTCAATTATTTTATATATAGAGAGAATGAAAGAAATTACACATTTTACTTTCAATTTCTTTATATATATGTGTGTGTGTGTGTGTGTGTGTGTGTGTGTGTGTGTGTGAGATATTAAAATATGTTAATTAAAGTGGAGATTGATTATGTCCCACATTCAAATATTTTTTTTCTTACTAACATTTTTTAAATGAGACATGTCACCTCCCTATTAAGGATTGAATAAATTATACATCTCCCTAAAATTGGGAAGTAGAAAGCTCAATTAGTAGATAAAATGAAATTAAGATACTACATTGAGGTGGTCAACCCTATTTTAGAAGATCAAAATTACCTCTCGTTTTGAGAAGTGCAAAGAAGAAAATCAACTTTGATAAAATAAGAACAAGCTCTCATGATCTACATAGTAAAATTGTGTTTTGGACAACTCCCAAAACACCAAGGGATGAGATAATTTATCACCTTTGTAACACTAAGAAGGTAGAAGATGAAAAAAACTTCCTCTTGGATTTATCTTCATACACCCATATTAGATCTCAATTTAAAAATATTTTCCACATTAACGACCTTCCTAACCTCCTAAGTCATCAAAACTATGGTGATCTTGGAACACCTCTCTCAATGTTTTTTTATCATATAAATACAATTTTAAATAAATTGAAGTAATCTCTTTCCTTCTTAAGGTATGATAGACCAATTGGTGTCAATGGACGCTAATCAACATCATCATCACACACACACACACACACACACAAAGTTGATATAGAATTATTTTACTTAAGGTGGATATAGAAATATTTATTTATAGCGGACACTGAAATATTTTTTAACTCCATGTTGAACACATAAAGCGCTTTTTAACACAATAAACATGGAGAGAAAGGAATACACCATTTGATTGAAAATCATCAAGAAATATATTCATAAGTAGAATACAAATGACATTTTTGTTTTTGGGGTTATTAACTCGTGTTGAGTATGAATATTAACCCAATTAGGATTGTTATCATTTTTCTACCATTCATCATGTGATGGCTCATAAGGGAAATTTTATTGATCATCTAATGGCTCTTAGGGGAGATTTTTAGTGACATGTTATATCAATTTAGGATTTATGTGGAATTTGATAACATTTTTTATATTATGATAAGATTATAGATATGAAATATATTATAAATATTGTCATTCAAAAGTAATGTAGGAAAAAAATCAAACTCAAACACAATTTTAGAAAACTTCTCTATGGTTTAGTGATCCATTGAGAGAATATTTAAGAATAAATGTTTCATACCAACATATAAGGATACAACACATGCAAATACTTCTCTACAACATATTCAGATGCAATACATGTAGGTACTTCTCTACAATTTACGATTTAATAATTTCTCTTGACAAATAGAACATGAAATTGAGAATTTTTCAAAGTAGGTATGTAAATCATTGATTTAACAATGAGCATCCTCTCAATGCTAATGTTGAGATCCTATAGTTTTAATCTAGGTCAAAACAATCATCATTATATACTTTTTCTATTTACATGGTTTAAATTTATATTACAACAATTGAACTACTTTGCAACTTTGTTAATTGTTAAAACAATAATCATTATACTTTTCCTATTGACATGGTTTAGATTTATATTACAACAATTGAACCACTTTGCAACTTTGTTAAAGTAGGGTTGTATTTCTTTGAAGCTAAAGATAATTAAAAGATTATTTTTTCCAATTATTATTATTATTGATTATGATTATTGACAAACACATGCTCCACTTAAAAGGCAATAGTTAAATTTCATGCTAGGATAATCAAGTTACACTATATTTTTAATTATTAAAAATTTTAAAAATTATTACATTATTTTCGTTCTTATATTTAATTATTAGCAATTTAAAAAATTATTACATTATTTTCTTTCTTATATTACATTATTTTATTTATTATAATGAATTTATTTAAGTATCAATTTGTTAAGTCCTCTTTTTTTTTTTTGTTGATGTATTGATTTCAATATTTTTTTTTTCTTATATTCTCCTTACAATACATTAATTTAAATATCAATTTCTTAAATTCTTTTTATTTAATGAAGAAATGGCTCTGCGCGAGAGGATCTCAACGCGGCTAGGGTCTAAACCCTAGCCGCCGCACTGGTTATCGTTTGCAGGGGCGAGGAGTCCGCGGGAAGCACCCGACCAGGGCTCCTTTAGTTTGCAGGGCCGAGACAATGCGAAGGGAGCAGATCAAGAGCACAGATACGTGATTTCCTGAGTGGCCCGAGTGTGCCAGCAACCCTGCACGCGTTTTCGCGGTGACTTGGTGCCAAGAAGAGTGGCCATGGCCTCAGATGCGAATGCCAAGAAGGGTAATGACCGGTTGGAAGCTTTCAAGGAGCTAGTTCGCTCGGAAAGACCCAAAACCGAGCCTCCGTCCTTGTCTAAGTTTGTTAAAAAGATGGAGGAGATCCCTTTGCTGGAGCTACCTCCAGAGGAGCCCTGCAATCTAGCCCTCCTATTTGCAGAAACGGCCCTCATCGGAAAGTTTACGGGAT
>SNQJ01S0005875.1:23083-36112 GCA_010110895.2 Picea sitchensis | reverse complement strand
ATATATATATATATATATGAAAGGTAAAAAAAAATCATTGAATGATGCTTTATCAAGGAAATACATGGAGGATGGATCCCTCTTTTCCTTATCCTTACCTATTCCATAATGGATCAATGAATACCACCAAGAATTTGTAAAGAATAACGTGCTATGGCTCAACTCATCCAAATGCTTCAAGAGGATCCCAACCCTCCTACAATTTATGCATGGAAATAAGATAGTTTGAAGTATAAAGGGTTCATTTTTTTCATAAAAAAATATTCATTAAAACAAAGGGTTTTAGAGGAGTTTCATTCATAACCAAATATGGGTCACTCCACCTCTCATACAACCTATGAATGAGCTAACCAATCCTTTTGGGAATTCATGAAAACATACATTCTTGATTTTGTAGTGGCTTGTGACACTTGTCAAAGAAACACGTGTTAGATGGTGAAGATAGCTCGGTAATTGCAACCACTACTAATCCCAACATATATCTAGATTGAAATCTATATGGATTTAAACGTGGATTTTCCAAAATATACTAACAAATTAGTCATCATGTTGGTAGTTCACCGCCCTTTCAAATATGCTCATTTTGTGGAGACATCACACCTACTGGGCCAAGTATTCTTAAATTAGATTTTTAATTTACATGGCATTCTCACTTCCATCATATCATATTGGGATCACACATTTACCAACATATTTTGGAGGAGTTGTTTAAACTTTAAGGTAACTAGATGCAAATGAGCATCATGTATCATATCCAAACTAATGGTCAAATATAAACAAGTTCTTAGAAACATATCTGTGATGCTTTGATTCTAAAAAGAAATGATAATGGGAACAATGGCTACCCCTTGCAGAATGGTGCTACAAAACCACTTATGATGGGGCTACAAAAAAAACACCACAAAAAGTTGTCTATGGCCCAAAACACCTATTAATGGCTTCCTATTTACCCAATACGTTCAATGTTCAAGTAGTAGATAACACACTTAACACCAAAGAAGTCATTCTTCATACACATAAGGACAATTTGGTTTTGGCTCAAAATAGAATCAAATAATAAGTTCATTAATATTGCTCATAGCATTCTTTTGTAGAATGGTATGGTGTTTCTTTGCCTTCAATAGTATAAGAAAATGTCTATTAAAAATAAAATCCATTAGAAACTAGCTCCAAAGAAGATAAACTTTTAGGGGATAAATTTGTCCCATGTGGTAATTTGTCATGCTTTTTCCAAAAAGTGATTCACCAATTTCCATTTTCTTTTCCCAAATTTTATAGTGTAAAATTAATTTACTCTAGAAGTTATCAAAAGTTTCTAAAAACTATATAAAATCCTTAGAATTTTTAATATTTTTACAAAATTATCACCAAACATTCTATGGTTGGAATTTTAAGGATTAGTAATATTTTCTAAGGTTTCTACACTTTAAGATAAGTATGGATCCTTAAAATTTAACATACTGACAGAAGTTCTATGGACATTATAAGATCATCCATCACATTGGATTGGTTGGATACAAAATGGCTCTTCTAGCCCACTCAAAGATCAATCTAGAATTTCTTGTCTCATATCTGAAAAAAGGTAGTGGGATAGAATTTCAAGATGCAAACAAGATTTCCACAAATTCATGAAAAAGCGTCCATTAGGCTTCAATTATAAGTGGTATTGACTACCAAACAACATCGATTTCACCAAATATGGTTTGAAAAGTATTTGTCTATTGGAATGATCCAGATGGATGTTGGTGGCCTCCCACCTATTCCAATTGGTTCATTTTGGCAGTTTTCGAGTTTTGCAGTTTTTATTTTTCCTAGTTTTTGGGTCCCTGACTTGCGAGGCTGTTTTGAGGCCCTAAACAACGTTTTTATGGATTTCCATAGTAAAAAATTCTCATTGATAGATTGCAACACTATTTGTAGTCCTTGTATAGACCTTTCCAATGGACTATCATGCGCCTAAAATGAAGATCGTATGCAAAAGTTACGACCCCAGGAAGTTGATGTACTAACTTACCCAAACGGGGCCCACATGACTTTTGGAGCTTCATCTCTTAGGGTTAGGTTTTTGGATGTCTAGGGTTTTTGACATTCTCGTTTATTGTAAAAAGGCCTTCATAGCCTCATTGTAATCATCTTCTTGCAAATGAGTGCAATCGTCACATCTCTTCTCAGAGATAATCCGCCACCATTCCAACAAGCTTGTTTTCCACTGCATTTTACAGTTTCATCTTATTTCCTTATTGAATAGAAAACCAATTTTACTTTATCTTTGTTTTTGAGTGTTAATCATATTTTAATAATCTGTATTCATTTCATTCTACTCATAAAATCCGTATCAGTGGTATCAGAGTGGTCTGCTCCTTGTCGTCTTAATGCATGTCCCCAACAAGGTCAGGGTACAAAGAATTGGGTCTCGAGCTTGTTTCTCTTAAGGAAAAAATCTCTCGCATGCCCAAACGACTTGTTATGAGAGGAGAAAAGAAAGATGACGGGACAATAGATCCTTTCAAAATGTTGCTTGAGGAAGCCCTCACACAGCAGAGGAACGAGATGATGGATAATTTCGTGCAAATACTTCGGCGGCTACCAACATGCGACACATCTTCCTTGAACAGAGGCATTGCCTCCTTCAAGGTACAAATCAAGTTCGATATTCCTATATTTGAAGGTCAAATAGACGCAGATGCTGTAGACAAGTGGTTGAATCTACTAGAAGGGTATTTTTCTGTCCATAACTTTTCAAATAGAGAAAAAATTACTTTTGCGCTCCTCAAAGTCATTCCCCATGTCAAATATTGGTGGGAAACTTTCTATGAAAAAAGGAAACAAAGGAAACCTCATTATTTACAGTCGCTACCACCTTTGAATCCTTTAGGAATTCTATTAAGGAACAATACTACCCTATCGGAAGTTATGACGACTTGTATACCAAATGGACCACGCTGTGGCAAGAAAGAGACCAGGTAGTGTCATATTTCACAAATATCTTCCATACCCTGCACACCAAGCTGGGTATCAAATATTCAGAGCGACATCTGGTCCTCAAGTATCATGATGCTCTACACAGATACATCCAGACCGAAATGGAATTTCTGAACATCTCATCCTTGGGCACTTCCTATCGATATGTCGTCAAAATAGAGCAGAAGCTCAAACAAAAGACGCGACAATTTGGGCCTGGGATCCCCTCGCAGTAAAAACTAGGAAAGGGCGACCCCAACCTATAGAAAAAAGGACAGAGCAAAGATGGACAATATTAGGACAACCAGTCTAAGCTGCAAGCAAATAAGGACACCATAAAGACAAAGAATGATACCAAGAAGTGGTGTGACTTCCTTAAGAGCCCTTGGCATAACATTGTTGATTTCCCCTCAAAGCAGGCACTCGTGGCCAAAGTGAAATCCTTTGAATCAGATGAGGGTTCTCACTCTAATTCAGAACCAGAAAGGGGAAGACAGATCATTAACGTGGAGCCCAGTTCCACTGTTTCTACCACCAAGCTCCATCCCGGTGAACCAGATGAGCTAGAAGAGTGCAGGTGCCTTTTCCATTCACAGATGTGGGTAAAAGAAACCCCGCTAGACTTCATTGTTGATAGCGGTAGCCAAAAGAACCTCATCTCAATAGAGGTCATCAAGCAGCTGGCCCTGCCGACAACACCGCACCCACAACCCTACACCATTGGATGGCTCCACCAAGGAAGAAATCTCTTCATCAACCAACAGTGTCGACTGTCATACAACATCAAGCCCTTCAAAGACGAGGTATTGTGTGATGTTTCTCCTCTCGAAGTTTGTAATGTTCATTTGGGACAACCTTATTTATGGAAACGTCATGCTGTATATGAGTGTAGGCCTGGTAGTGTTATTATTACTTTGAACAAGAAATTGTACAGGATACCCGAGGCATTCCCCCCTAGTGTTATTTCCTTGATCTCTTCCAAGCAATGCAGGAAGGTCATATTTCATACTGGGAAATTTGTCTTCTTCATGAGTTGCTCTCAGAGTAAGAAAAATATCGTAGCCACATCTAGCACCTCCACGACCGATCTTTCTACACAACATAAGCAAGTGGATAAGGTCGTGGAAGAATACTCAGATATCTTCTCCTCTCCTACCGAGGTACCTTTGCACTGCAACGTCAAACATCCCATCGATCTGACCCCAGACACACTGCTACGAAATGGGTCGGTCTACCATTGCTCTCTGTTAGAAATCGAGGAGATCAAGAGGCAGATCCAAGAAATTTTCCATAAGGGGCACATCCTTCCCAACTCATCGCCTTGTGGGATCCCAATCGTACTAGTGCAGAAGAAACATGGGATCTGGCAACTCTACATTGATTACCAAGCCCTGAATAAAATCATAGTTTGGAACCGGTACCCGATTCCCTAAATCGACAACCTCCTTGATCAGCTCACAGGGGCTAAATACTTCAGTAAGATTGATCTGAAGTCTGGCTACCACCAGGTCCCAATAGAATAAACATATGTATGGAATACCTCCTTCAAGTCAAAAGAAGGTATTTTTGAATGGTTGTTCATGCCCTTTGGTTTGACAAATGCTCCAACAATTTTTATGAGGATGATGGACGATATCCTGTGACCTTTCACCAATAATTTTGTAGTGGTGTATCTAGATGACATCCTCATCTACAACAAGACTTGGGAGGAACACTTGCAACATATTCATCAGGTTCTGCACACCCTGCGACAACACAAACTATATGCAAACTTGGAAAAATGGTCCTTCTTCATGGACAAGATACATTACTTAGGCTACATTGTTGATCAGCATGGTGTGCATGTGGATCCAACCAAGATCCAGGTCATCTGTGACTGCCTAGCCCCAACCACACTCATTGAGCTTCGAAGCTTCTTGGGCCTCACCAATTTCTATCGCAGGTTCATGTTAGGATTCTCTCATACTGCATGGGCCCTTAAGCAAGTAACTAGGGGTGGTGGTAAGGTAAAAATTGTGTGGGGCATGTCCCAACAACAAGCCTTCAATGACTTGAAGCAACGTTTGTGATCATCCCTAGTACTTTCATTACCATACCTACAACATCCCTTTGAGATCGAGATAGATGCTTCAGACTATGTTGTGGGCATCGTTCTCACTCAACACGACCACCCCGTGGAGTATCATAGTGAGACACTATCAGATGTTGTTCATAAGTACCCTACTTATGACAAAGAAATGTACTCCATTATGCAAGCCTGCCGCCAGTGGAGACATTACATTCTAGGGTAGTAGACAGTCATCCACACTAATCACAAGCCACTATAGTTCATGTAGACCCAAGAAAAATTGCACAATGACCGCCATAAGAAGTGGTCCACATACTTACAACAGTTCCACCTCAACATCAAGTATAAAAAATGAAGTATCAACCGAGTTGTTGATTTCCTCAACTGACTTCCAGCCGCGACACTCACCATGGTGTTAGACTCTTATTACCATGAGACCTCTGGATGGCCCCACCTCTATGAGACAGACCCTGACTTCTCCACCCCCTACCAAATGTTGGGAAAAAACTTAGTGGTCACTAATTTCCATATTCAGGAAGGATTGTTGTGTAGTCTGGGCCATTTATGTGTTCCATCAAGCGAGCGCATGAAGTTGATTTGGGAAGATCACTACAGTCGGGTGGCATGATACTTTGGTGTCAAAAAGATAGTGGGAGTGCTGCAGAAACATTTCTACTGGCCAAAATTTCAACAGGTTGTCAACAAGTATATCAGGTCCTGAACCACCTGTGCTATTGCCAAATTGAACACTAAAAAGCATGGCATGTTCACCCCTCTGCCTACTCCTGACAAGCCGTGGGAATCCATCTTAATGGACTACATGTCGGGCCTATCATCCACCAAGATGGGAAATGAATGGGTTTTTGTGGTTGTTGATTGCTTTTTCAAGATGGGGATCATGGTCGTCTGCAATAAGAACATCACTGCAGAGGCCACTGCCAATCTCTTCTTTGAATGCATTTGGGTACAATTTGGGATCCCAAAAACCATTGACTCAGATCAGGATAGTCGGTTCCTCAACACATTCTGGTCAAGCCTCTAGTCACTGCTGGATACCAATCTCACCAATTTTACTTCCTTCCACCCCCAGACAGATGGTCAAACTGAGGTCGTCAATCAGATGATCGTACATATCTTGTGCATGTACAATTCCAAGAAACCTTGCACATGGGATGAGAGCCTTCCCTATGTCCATCATATAGCTACAACTGAGCCCTGCATAGCTCAACTAGCCACAACCCCTTTCAGGTGGGGTTGGGATTGTAACCATTGGATCCCATGGATGTTGCACTACCCCTAGCGAACACCTCGATCGAATTGTCCCTTTCTCCACCAGAAGCCGACAAAGCCATCCGATTCATTGAGTGGATCCAACACATGCGCTAATAGGTTCAGGATATTTTACAGAATTCCAATGCCAAGTACAAGAAACTCCATGATCAACACCGGGTGCCACATAAGTTTCAGGTGGGTGACAAATTTTGGTTCCACTTGTAGAAAGAACACCTTACAGGGCCCATCGAAAGATTTTCCCCCTCTGGTATAGGCCATAAACCATTAAAACATAATTTAATCTTATGTTTTATGCACTTATAAGTTGGAAATTGTAATATTGGATATTTATAGACATCTAAAAACAATTAATACTATAATAAGTTGGAAATTGGAATCTTGGATATTTATAGACATCTAAAAACAATCAATACTATAATTGATATAACTTAAAACCTATAACTTAATCCATTTAAAATCTTATTCTCAAATCAAACCAATCAATCTAGATTTTGAAATCGAATTTATAATCACTTAAATATAATCAATCTTGCTTTAAAATTTATTTTGGTATAGTACACTTTTTTTTGGTTTCAATTTCCTTAGGTTCTACTCATAACAATGTCTTCTTATGTGAATTAAAAGGGAGAAAGTTAAGTTAGTAAATATGTGAATTAAAAGGGAGAAAGTAAAAAACTATTTAATTAAAAAGTTTAAGAAATACATTATTTAAGGGAGTTAGTAATAAGTTTAAGAAATACATTATTTAATTAATAAAATTAAAAAATTATTTATTAAAAAGTTGTAATTGTCTTTTAATTGGCAACACTCATATTGTCTTAATTACCTGAAAATGAAATAGAATCACCTCTCAATCTCAATAAAAACCCCAATCCTTGTAGATCTAACCTTACTATCGAAAACCTATGTATTAATCTACAAGAAGACCATGTGACCATAGATTGAATCTCTATTGCTATTCGGAAGACATCAGGCAAAAAACCACGATGCGATTTCATGCTCAGAAAGTCATTGGAAGAGGTTTTAGATGTGTTAAAAGACAATATTCCTACTGTTCCTATTTATGAGCCGACTTAGGTTGTTTTAAACAAATCAATTGTCAAGAAAAATGACAGGCATTAGAAACAGAGTAATCTAGATGTGAATTTTACGAATAAGAGGCCAAGCTGACTTTTTTCTAGGAAATTGAGAAATCAACAACGTAGCAATGAAAAATCGACTCCAGTGATCGAGATCGATGATCATTTTGATGAAGATGATATCGATAATTTTACCACTTAAGAGAATGTAGATGATCGTTTCCTGGGAAACAAAATCGATACTAATGCAATACAGTACGATTTCATTTCTTATCTCCCACCGTTCCTAACGAGCCAAGAGGGTTTCTCTAGTATACAATACGATCTGAAGACAATTACAGAAAAGACTAAATTTCCCTCTGCAAGACCGGCTCAACCTCTACCTACCATAGAACCAGTTCACTATGACAACTGTCTTGATTGGGTTGAGAGATACTACAGGGATATCCCCTATATTCAAGCACAGTTAAACCAAATGGTAGCATGAAATTCATTGCCCAAGAGAGAAAATGATGAATTGAAAGCATGCGTTCGATCGAACACTGACAGGGAAAACAAGAGGACTAAATGGGCTGGTAATGTAATTATTAAAAACTTAACGAATTTCAACACCATCATCAATTCGAATTTATCATATGCTTCTTTATCAAATCTCTGAAATGGTAAATATTTGTTTTAATTATTTTTTATTTGATTTTGTTTGAGAAACAATAAATAGATTCACTTCTGATTTTGTTTTTATTTTAAGTCTAGCTACATAATCGAAAGATTATGTAGTGAGTCTATTTAAAATGATCTATTTCCATGGTCAAGAGGTTCAATTAGCTTAAGTAATTTCCCATTTAAAAAAAAACAATGTTATTAATGTAATTATTTTTTATGTAAGGACTCCTACACTAGTATTCCTATTGTTATTCTATTTTTGCAAAACAAACTTATTTTCAGGGATCATCCTCCATCTTGTATGATAAGAGGTAACTGATCCAAGACATGTTTAAATAGATGTTGTTGCTTAGTGTTTAAGGATAGTTTTTTCTACAACACAGTATGGACATATAATTTTGGAAGTGATATGGGAAAGCAGTTTGTTGTTCGCTTTCGTTGATTTGAATGATGTCCATGATCTGTTGGTTTAGTTTGTACTTGTGATCGATCAACTATTTAGTTGAGTATTTGAATGTTGTCCATGATCTGTTGGTTTAGTTTGTACTTGTGATCGACCAACTATTTAGTTATTTTTTGAATTTACTTCTGATATTAAATGGTTGATAATATTAATGCTCAGGATTGAGATTTCACATGATATTTAATTAGTTATCTTTATGTTGTTATAATTTCACTCTAAAGCATGAAACACTTCCTTGAATTTCTTCAGGAAGCACTATTGATTGTTTCTATCATAGGTTTCCCTTAAATACATGACAAGGAGGAGTTCATACAAAGCAAAGAGAAGACCTTAGTTTATTGATGATCAGCTAGAGGTTAGTAGATGTATCGTTTTCTTTTATTTAAAGTTGTTTGCATACCAATGAACAATGATTGCATTAATTAGCTTTGTCTATTTTTGTGTCATCTTCATTGAGTGTTTATTAGTTTAATATCTTTAAACATAAAAAAGAGTATCATTCATATCTTGTTCAGAAACTTAATCAAACAATCATTTTTCGCAAGATTTTTTTTAAACCTTGTAAATTGTATATAATCATTGTATATTAACACTATTAGCTCAACATTTTGTAATTAGTATGTGGATTGTTAGAATCATAGCTTTAGATTAGTTTATTTCTTTTAATTGTTTTTAGGACCCTAGTTGGCTAACTTAGCTATTAAACCCATCAACAATTACATATTGCAATTTACATGTGTAGATGCTATACAAGATATTTAGAAGACTCTTAAAACAAGTATTATAGTTTAGAGGTAAGAAAATTAAAAGTGTGTATATGTATACTGTGAATTTCTTTCTTCATATAAATCTCGGTGAAATTACAATTTTGTATTGTTTAAATTGTATTTTTGAATACATAAATGAATTCAACTTGTTGAAAAACCCATAGAACACTGACATTACACATATTTAACCACTCATATCTACAAATACAAGAATTTCTACTCAAATTCCACATAAAATTAAAAGGATAACAAGAACTAAAAAGAATAAAAAAATAAAATGTTTAAATAAAACCAAATTTAAATACTATACAAGATATTGAAAAAAAAAAAACATCATTAAAGAGGCGATCCTGCATTACTGGCGATCCTGCATTACTCACCATCATGGATATTGGATACACACATGATAACTTTTTCTCAACCCTAAACAAACATCATGGAAAAACTACTTCAATCTCTAATACGAAATACAATAGAAGGGGCTTTGCAACCCACAGCTCTTGGCCACTATTTGGGTATGGTTTCTATAAGAAAAGATTTTTATTTCCACAGATTCCACTGGAAATCTGAAGTCCTATTTCAGCTGGGCAATGCATTGAAGCCGTGGTGTTGGAATAGCGGACAGTTCACGAGCCTTGCCCATCGAGACTCCAGTAAAACTTTCAGTCATATCTAGTTCTTGTTTTTTCCCAGTTATGTCATCCAAGGGAAGCCTCCAGTTGAAGCAGTGCAAGAGCTGCGCCAATCCAAACTCTACAACAAGCGTTCCGAATTGCTGTCCGGGGCATCTTCTCCTGCCTGCTCCGAAGAGAAGGCACCCAAAGTTTTGATCTCCATTTGCATCTACCTCAGAGCCAACTCTTTCCATGAATCTCTCTGGCATGAAACTTTCGGCCTCCTCCCATGATTTTGGGTTCCTCCCAATCGCCCAAATATTAATGAGAACTAGAGTATCCTGGGGGATTTCATAGCCCAATACGTTGCACGACGCATCAGATAAGTGGCGTACCAAAAAAGGCCCGGCTGGGTGGAGTCTAAGCGTTTCTTTCACTACAGCTTGTAAATAAACAAGACGAGGCAGGTCAGACTCGCACACCATGCGACCCAATCCAGCGCTTCCGACATTGCCCACTCTATCGAAGGTTTCTCAGCGCTTCCGACATTGCCCACTCTATCGCTGTAAGCGGCGTGTCTGAGCCACCAAGCAACATATCCTGCCAACATCAATATAATGATCATGGTCATCCCAGTATCAAGTTATATTAACAGCTATTCGATATAATATCCATCAGTGTGGGTCAATTTTAACTTACAAACAGAATTCCTTTTATACTATCTCGTGAAAGTTGAAACTCTCTATCTTTCTCTGCAGAGGCTGCAAGTAAGACATCCACAAGATCATGTGTCATTTTGGGGTCATTCCGGGCAACGTGTTCGTCTATTACTTTCTCTAACAAGTAGTCTTGTGTCTTATGTAGCTTCATCATCCGACGGTTGAGACCTTGCAAGTCCATCCAGTCCAAATAAGGTATATAATCTCCAATATTAAATGAGCCGAGTACCAGAAAACTTTCTCTGACCATTGAATTGAAGCCTGTTAATTCTTGGTCCGAATACTTTCTACCGAAGGCCATCCTGCAGATTATAGCTGTCGAAAGGCCTGATAGGGTTTGGTTGATGCTTAAAGGAAGAGAATCATCTGAATTAATAATAGACCGAATCATAGAAAATACTTCCTCTTCTCTAAGCGCCTGGAGCTCAGTAACTCCAAAGTGCAGAGTTTACGCATTTGCTATGCTTAAAGGAAGTAATCTAAGCGCCTGGAGCTCAGTAACTCCAAAGTGCAGAGTTTACGCATTTGCCTCCAATAAGGGCTATACGGAGAAAAGGCAATGTCCGTAAAATTATATGACAAATGCTTCTTAGCGGCCGACGGAGCTTTGTTTGCGAAAAGCTGATCGTGGGTTTTGAGAAACTCCCTGGCCATCTCTGGAGAGGAGACGACTAGGGTGAGGGTGGAGCCGAGGCGGAGAGACATGAGAGGCCCGTGTTTCATAGAGAGAGCAGCCAGCGCTCGGTGGGGAAGCTTTCCCAGCATGTGAAGGTTGCCGATAATGGGCAACGGGTAAGGCCCCGGGGGTAGCCTCCCCTTTCTCCCCCTCGAGAAGAAGCTCCATGCCGCTACCAATACAACAACAATAAGAGCAGTGGTGAGTTTAACATAAAACTCTACGCTTTCCGAAACTGGCCGCTGCTGAAATCTCAACTCCATCGTCATTGTTTTGATCAGCCAGGTAGCCAGAGTATAAATAGCTACACGAAACACAAACCGGTACAAAATACTTATTATTACACAAACCGGTGCAAAATACTTATTATTGCGCCCAGAATTTTAAAATGCTATATTTCAACTTCGCTATGACGACTTTCTAATCATGCTCACTACAGGTTCCATCTTGAATAGAATATCAATTTTCATTCAATATTCTGCAACGGTCATATATAATATTTCATTGAGATGAATTATGTTATTATAAAAAATAACAAGATGATTATACGGTCATATATAATAATATTAGTCATATTATGAAATGAATGATGTTATTAGAAAAATTAACAAGATGATTATACACTATCACAGCAGCAAACTTGTGGTTGGAGAATGTTGAAAGGTTTTGATTGGTCTGAAAAATGAAAGGCTGCTATAAAATGAAAGGTGGCCATAAATCTTTCCACTATGTAACAAAATCTTAATCTTTGTTAATCACTGGGAAGTGGCAATCAGTTAGCCACCATATTAAATTTTAAATATGATCAAGTAAAAGTAAAAAAAAAACATGTAAAAAACTTATTAAGCACTAAAAACCTATTAAATGTGTCCATTGTCAATAAGCTTAAGCCTTTAATATCAATTTATTTTACCACCAGGTTTATGATTTATTATTGTGTTTAAAAGGATAAAAAATTCTTATGATTTATTATTATGTATTTAAAAAAATAAAAAATTCTGAAAGGTGCCAAAGTTTAGAAAAAAAATCAATTGAAAATAAAATTTCATTTCAAAAAATTTATTCATAACTAAAAAAAGATTTCTGTAGTTGTGCAAACTTTTTTTAAAAGTTTTAATTAATTTAAAACAAGAAAAAATCACATCAAAAAATTTATTCAAAGTAAAAAAGATTTATCGTGGTTCTTTATATATGGTATGTCAATTCTATCTTAAGCATTAAATGAATTACATATATCTCTATAAGCACTAGTATATCATTGAAATGTTTTAAATATAATAACTTTTTTATTTTATTTTAGATTGATTTATAAATACATAAAGTTGATATTAAAATATTTTAAGTCAGTCCACATTGAATTTTTTAATTCAACAGGTAAATATTTTTATTATTAATAAATTTTTAAATATCACTTGTGAACTTCATGATAAACAGAACTCCATAATAAGTATAGAAAGTATTAGACATCTCTTATATAGTGAGATGTTAAAAAAACTTATCTAAGAATTTTCTTTTAACTTTCAATAACTTTATATATAAAATTATATAAAAAAAACTATTCAAATATTTTATTTTGTTAATAAATTTTTTAAATGCTAATTTTCAAATTCATTCATATTAAATACTAAAAAAATTATACATCTTTTTTAACAAAACAAAAATAACAATATATCATTTTGCTAAAAATATTTATGATAAAATAACATGAAACAAAAAAAACTTTAAT
>SNQJ01S0005875.1:0-12005 GCA_010110895.2 Picea sitchensis | reverse complement strand
TTTTTTTGCTTCTGTTGTTTTAGTTTTCTTAAAAGCTTTAGCATAGTCCACGAACGTGTCAGCCATAGAGGCCTTGACATGATTTCCCTCTTTAATATTGTTCATATCTTAGATGTCAGATTTAAGAATCTGCTTGGATATGGGAGTTTTAATACATGTTGCTAGTCACTATTCAATGTACATATTCGAAAAGATTGGCATTAATAAGGGAAAATATCGAGAACATCTGTCTTTAAAATGAATCAACACAAAATCTATGGAAGATCATCCAACATTGCTTTTAAATACTTATTTGCATTTCTCTCTATCATCAAAGAGTTGCACTTTAGGGTGCCTTTGTTTTAATGTTCCTGGTCATGGACATGTAAGACAACTTAGAGATGCGATTGTGAGCTAGATGTAAGAAGAGAGACTAGTTTTATGTGACGTGAGTTTTGAGTAAAAAAAAAACTCTGTTATACAAGAAAAACTTAGAGATGAGGAAAAAAAAAGAATAAGTATGTTTTGGTTGGTGTTCTCTGTTTGTTTGATGCTTTGATTGGTTGAAAAGGCTGCCTGGAGATTTGTTTGTTGAACTTCTTTGTTTTCTTGTTGGGAATTGTAATGGATTTTGAGGTCACATGCAAAATAGTTTTTCATTTAAGTATATAGCTTCTTCCAACAACACAAATTTGGCAAGTGTATTGAATTGTATAGATCCCACAAGAATTTGTCTTCCTCAGGGGCGACTCATTTACAGTGGTTTGTGAAATGGCCTATCATGTTCGTAAATGATGTGAAATATTACTCCATTTACGAATGTAACCAGAGGCGGGTAACATAAACTGTATGGGTGGATAAAATGACATATTATCACTACAAAAGTTTCTATTTCAAAGTTTCATGAGCTACTTCCGGGTCTGGTAACTGACTTGACAGAAAGCCATGTTCTTTGTCAAAGTTTGTTCGGTTTCCTCTAGATGTAGCTGCAGACTCCACGTATTTGGCGTCACCACCGAACATTCCAGATCTTTTTGTGGGCTTCCATACCTCCACCGCTATGAGGAAATATATATTTTGATGCCATCTGCAACATTTGATACATTTTCCATATCTGTGATGGTGCGTTCTGCAACATTTGATGGACTTGCCACACCTGTTCTTCCAATTTACTATAATAAATCAAAGAAGTTCAACATACAAATCTTCAGGCATGATTTTCAACCAAACAGATGATCGAATACAGGGAGAATACCAGTCACTACATACTTGAATTTGTTTCCCCTGCCATAACTATTGTGACATACAACGACTCCGTCCACTTTGAAATTGGCCTGAGTCACATTTCTAAGTTGTCTTGGATGTCAATGGTTAGGAACATTGCAAGGAAAGCACCTTAAATGCCAACTTTTCGACGGCAGAGGGAAATTAGTACTTGACAAAGAATGGAATATTGAATAACCAAGCATTGCAAGAAGGCCATATGTGGAAGAGATAAGGTATTCAAAAAACTGGGATAGATGTAGTTGGCAGCACTGATTAAGTACAAAACCCAAAATTGATATTCAACTCGTTTTTTATGAATAAAGAGTTTTAACGTGAAGAAAACTGTGAAGAAGCTTCATCAATGTACATATTTTTTATTGGTTGATGGCAAGACAAATCCCAATCGTTGTGGAAAATAGCCTCAACTGTATTTTGTAACCCATCTTATTTGAATATAGAAAAATTTCGGTTTATTTTTTAATAGTATTTTCAAATTTCTGGTATTTGTTTTAATTTTATTTTGTACTTTCTTCCCCTGTGTCATTAAACATGGACAACAAGCTTTTCTTTCTGCTGCTCGCTACTTCAATCTAAATGAAGTCTACTTTGTTCTTTCTTTGCATTTTTCATTTAAGAATAATTTTTCATAAGCCATACTTATGTGGCATTGGCCCTGTATTTAAAGAAATAAATTTGAGGACCCATCCTGCTTCCATTCTTTGGGTTCCATAAATAGAATGAATTAATGAGTTACAACAAGGCGGATCAAGTGTTGACGCAATGTTCTTATTCAGTATGTTGGATATGTTGCAACTTCTTCTATATGATAATATCCGTGCATATATACTAATATCAATACTATTGGAATAAATACAAAAAACTTCCTCTTCGACAAAACTTAGGCAATTATGTTTGGGTTTGCCGTGTCAAACAACTGTGTTCCCTATTCTTTCATATACATCTTGCAGCCAAAGAACTTTCATAGTCTGCAATTTATGCTTTAACTGCTCTTAATTGACCAAGCGTTCGAAAAACTTGGCATTAATAAAGGAACGACTGAAGCTGTCTTAATTACTTAAGTCACACCAAATTTTGATTACATTTAATTTAGTTTAGATATTGATGTTTATGGAGAACTGGGTTTTTCTCATGTGATTGCAAGGAATAAAAGATGAATAGATGATAAGGCATTTATCTCGTTGAGACGACAATGCAAATTCATGTTTCTTGTAGCGCTATGTACATCTTGCAGTCAAAATTTTCGTGCTTTCAACGAAATTTTAGAACCGAAGAGCATTCTACAAAATTGGGAGATCATTTGCATTTGAAGCAGAAACAATTCATTAATATATATTAGTATGAATACTATTCAGATAAATATGAAAACTTTCTCATTAATACATACTAGTATGAATACTATTGAAATAGATATCAAACCTTTTTGTTGGCGAATGCTTAGCCAGTTATCTGGTCACCAGGCCCTGGGTTCACGGTACCCAACACCTATGTCCTATGTTCCGTCATATATATATATATATATTGCAGCCAAATAACTTCAGTGATGTGCAGTTTATTCTTTTAGTAGTGAGAACCCAACAGGGGTTCGAATACATTGCCATTAATAAACGAAAAAAAAAGGTTTTTTCAACTGTCAGATACTTATCCCTTTCCCCCTTTTTCTTTTCCCGTCCATTATGGATTTCTTCTTTTATACTTAGTCATCTTTCTATGATGGGCGGTTGCAGGGTTCATGGGCTGATATATCTTCATCTCCATCTGTATCTTCACATGATGAATACGATCGATTGTTGTTCCTTTCCATACCTAGGCAATTTTATGGCCACAGTTGCTAGGTCAGTGCATACAAACTGGCCTTTTCTTCTTCCCTCTCATTACCACTTTCTATATATATACTTAGTGGAATTTCTATGGTATCCAGTTCCATAGTTGACAGGCTGACATGTCTTCATCTCCATCTATATCCTCACACGACGGAACCAACCAACCGCTATTCCTTTCAATACTTAGCCAATTTTATGGCCGCCACTGTGGGGTCATTCCACTGCGGGTTCCTCGTATACATTAACTTAATTAAAAGTATCTTTTGTTGCCTTACATCCCTAGTAACTTCACGTCCTTCCTGATATACATCAACAATTCTCTTACTAGTGAAAAGTGGACATAGTTTTACGAAAGATACTTCCGTGATCTGTAATTTATGCCTTAACTGGTGAGAACTCAACAGGGGTTCGAAAGCATTTGCATTAATAATGAAACACTAGATGTTCTTCTGCGAGATACTTAGTTCTTTTTCCCTTCTCTTCTTGCCGTGTATTATTTCTTTCTAGTTATATACTTAGTCGTGTTTCTATGATTGTGGGTTCCAATGTTGGCATGTTAACATATCTTCATCTCCATCCATATCCTCGCATGGAGAATTGGACCACCCTTTGTTCCTTTTAATACTTAGTGAATTTTATGCCCTCGGTTGCCGAGTTGGTGCAATTAAACTCTGTTGCTTTTTGTTCAGTGATATACGTCTACCGCTCAAAATTTTCGTGATCTACAATTCCACTGCGGACTTTTCCATCGTTTTTCCCTTTTTTTCCTCTCGTGTATTATGGGACTATAAAGTATGGATATGATATTTTATAGAGCATGTACGAATTTCTCATCCCATACCTAGCGACATTTTGGATCGTGGGTTCTCGGGCGGGCGGGCTCAAAATTGGTCCTCCATTGTTCCGTGCCCTACAAATAACACCAAAAATTCCACGATATATAAATTGACAAGTGGACCTGTGGACTGGATGACTCAACATTGCACTTCTATTGTTCCATGTCCTCCAAAGAACGCTCCCAGTTTCACGATATACAAATTGACACACAGAATACAGGGCTGGCGGAGTGGAGATTGCCATTGTTTACGGATGATAATCCCTATGAAGTATCTAATAGTATATAAAAAATTATTTTCGATACTAAATTAGCTCTTAGTAGTGACAACTAGACATAGGTACGAAACAGTTGGCATCGCACCCTCCGTAATATACAAATTGACTACCGGATTCCGCCATCGTCTGCTCTTCCGTGTTACAGATTATGCATTCAAATGTTCGGAGCGATTCAATTTGAACATCGGGGCCTCGCGTCTTCTGCAGACACCTTGTTAGTCTGTTTTGGATCCTCGTGTTTCTGGGTTCATGAAACGTGAAACTCCAACGTTGGTGGGTTGTCACATCTTTATCTCAATCTATATAATCACATGACGAATCCGACTGACTGTTGTTGCTTTCCATACTTGGCCAATTTTATGGCCACGGTTGTCGGGTTGGCACGAATTTCATCTCCATATATATCCTCACATTCTAAATTGAGCCACCCATTATGCATTTTCATACTTAGTGAATTTTTGGCCCGCGGTTGCTAAGTTGGTGAAATTGAACTCTGTTCCTTTTTGTTTCGTTATATACATCTTCCACTGAAAATTTCCGTGATCTACAATTCCACTATGAACTACTCTGTCCTTTTTCCCTTTTTTTCTTCCTGTGTATTATGGGGCTATAAAGTATGGACATGATATTTTATACAACACCCAGAATTCCGCGATATACAAATTGACAAGCAGACCTACACACTGGCTGACTCAACATTGCACTTCTATTGTTCTATGTCATCCAAGAAATGCTTCCAGTTCCGCGATATACAAATTGGCACATGGAATGCAGGGCTGGCAGGGTGGAGATTGCCATTGTTTGCGGATGTTAATCCCTATGAAGTATCTAACAGTATCTAAAAAACTATTTTCAATACTAAATTAGCTCTTAGTAGTGACAACTGGACACAGAGGTACGAAACATCTGGCATCACACCGTCCGCAATATACAAATTGACTACTAGATTCTGACATCGTCCGCTCTTCCTTTTTATAGATTATGCATTCAAATGTTCGAAGCAATACAATTTGAACGTCGGTGACTTGCGTCTTTTGCAGACACGTTTTCAGCCTGTTTTGAATCCTCCTGTTGTCGGGTTCACGAAATGTGAAACTCTTGGATACTATTTCGGTTGGCATCAAGCTTCATTGTACCACGATTCACAAATGTTTCAAATTATCTGTTGCTTCCTTAGTTGGCATCCGACCCTCCACAATATACAAATTAACTACCGGGTTCACATCTTGTACTAAAAATGTATGTGATCTACAATTCCACCGCAGACTCCTTTGTCCTTTTTCCCTTTTCATCTTCCCCTGTATTATGTGCCTCTAGTTATATACTTAGTCTCCTTTCTATAATCGCGGGTTCCAACATTGGAGGTCTTACATCTTTATTTCCATGTATATAATCACACGACGAATCAGACTGACCGCTATTGCTTTTCATACTTATCCAATATTATGGCCGCGGTTGCCGGGTTGGCAGTTTCAAACTCTGCTTCTTCTTGTTCCGTGATGTACATATTGCACTAAAAAATTCCGTGATCTACAATTCTACCCCGGACTCCTCGAACTCGCAAGCTTCACTCTACGATGATTCACAAATGTGCTCCCTGATATACATTGGTTATGCACTTACTAGTGACTCTTATAAGGGACAACTGCACACAGTAATACAAAACAGTTCACATCCACCCCTTCACAATATAGAAATTGACTATCGACTTTTGACATCGTCCCCTCTTCCGTGTTACAGATTATGCATTCAAATGTTCTGAACGATACAATTTGACGGTCGAGGCCTCACGTCTTCCGGGGACACCTTCTGACCCTATTTTGGATCCTCTTGTTGACGGGTTCACGAAATCTCCAATTCTTAGCCACTGTTTTGGGTTGGCGCATTCAAACTCTGCTACTTCTTGTTCCGTGATATACATATTGCACTCAAAATTTATGTGATTTACAAGTCCACCACAGACACTCAAAAATTTCTGAGACATACAATTTGATCCTCGCGCCCTCACCTTCAACGATTGTACCTTGCAACCCTATTTTGTAGATGTTTTTCCACGTGCCCGCGAACTCCATACTTTCTTACCATGCAATTAGAAACCTTTCATGCTAACAATTGACCATGCAGGAACCGTCAACATTGTCATTAATGTGCGAAATGCTCGAGGAAATGTCCCATTATTACGCATTAAACCAAGATGTGCAGAGAGTTATTTTGTCCCTTCCAATTGTTCATCTCAAACACGCATCGTCGTGTTGGCTCGCTCAAGAAATCTACAATGTTTAATCGCTCATTGCAATATCCGACATGTTCACATTTTTATGTATGCAATTACTAGTGTTTAATGTTAACAACGCATCATGCAACAGTTGTCCAAATTGTCATTAATCAATGAAAGTCTCGAGGGCATCTCCCATTCACACGATTTGGACCAAGATTTGCGTAGGGTTATATTATCCCTTCCAACTTTTGATTTCATTCATCGTCTGGAGAAAACAAACGTTCTTGTATACTTATGGCAGAAGGCCGACAACAATTTTGTGGAGATACAGTAAATATGCTCGCACATGAGGACCAAAACTTCCAGTGGTCCAGGGCATACTTTTACTATTCATCCCATTCCCCCCAGAACGAAGTGATTTGGAGCTCTGGAATTGCTCGTGAAGGCTGTGTTCTTGAGGTTTTTGACTGTAAGGAGGTGGTCTCTTGGTGTGCCAAAAAATATATTCCAGACCAAAGAATTATTCCACTGCGCAACCATTCTCCTGTTTCTTTGTCACCTAAGGTCTTCCACAAGATGTTAAAATTTTCGGAGCCAACATTAACGTTCAGAGGACAAGACTGCAAGCACTTTCTAGAAAAAAATGATAATGGGTTGGACATCTTAGTTGACTTCCTAGAAGACCCGACAATAGTTCCTGAAGATATCACAAGGTTGCAGGTAAGTTCCTTTAGAAATCCATTCTGGTAAATTGCTTGGTTGTTTACAAGAATAATGAGACAGTCATCCACGACAAGCATTTCCCACATAATTATTTATATTTTGTATTTCACAGTCAAGGAACAATACATTTTCGATTGGAGGAATCTAATTTCCATTGAGCTCTGTTCCCAGTTGTCATGATTCAAAGAATCAAATAAATTTTATATGTCATCCTACTTGATTTTCACAATTGTGTATTGCTGCCTGTTTCCAAAACTTTATCTTTCCAATAAAATAAATTATGGATTTGACCCAGTAACATTCTGGTACGAGGCCCTGTGGAGGCACAAGGCCTCCCATTGTTTTTATGAAGCTTTTAATGGCTTTGTCTCAGTTTTCAAAGATTTATTGTTAGGAAAGGATGCTCTGTGGATGTCTGGCCAGACAACCATGTTTTTGAACAGGAAGGGCACACTTGAGCAAAAGGAAAATCATAGTGTCCTCATGGTCTTTGTCTCTAAGGAAAATCCTTCTTTCCTTCCATGCCACATCACAGACAAGATGTTTGTTGCAGAAATAACAAGGCAATACAACCACTGGTTGCATTTTTTTCATGACAAGAAAAAAAACAGTTCATTCCTCTGCCATGAAAAGTCGGAGACTTCGTGTGCAGAAACATCAACAAGATTGATGAGTTTGCATCCCATTTAAATAAATTGAACCTAACGTATGATGAAATGCTAAAAGGGTTCGACCCTAATGGGATTTTTCAAGAAAATTTACTGGTGGTTGGCTTTAACACCTCTTTTATCCATAGACACCTGATCCAAAATAGGGACAATGTCGACAACAATCCTCATTCTGCCGATTGCGACGCAGAGACATTGCAAAGCGTGAATGAATTTTATAGACAACATGGGAAAGTATATGTTGAAAAGAGTACCTATTCCCCTGCCAACACTCCCAAGAGAATGACATCATGGAGCATCGCTTCGACGGTCCACCCCAGTAAGAAAGAAACCCATAAATCTTCGAACGGAGGAGGAGATAAGAACCCTCCTCGCAAAAATATTGATAGTTCTCACAAAATTCCACTAACGAATAAGAGAAAAAACAATGCAGGGAAGATAGGGGAAACCGAAATTGAAAATGGACAACTGCAACTTGAAATTGAAACTGGGAACATGAAAAAAATTGCATCGTCCACGGTGGAAATATTTGAGATCGAATTTTTTGACGAAGATGAATCCTTCGTATTCCAGAGCGTTGTTTTTGACAAACAATCTAAAAGTATGGTCATTGAAAAGAGAGATGTAACAAATAGGAAAGGAAAATCTCACATAGAGATTAACTTTAGGGAAATGCGGTCATCCAAAATCTCCTCATTTCACCAGGTAACCAGTGAAATTCTTTGTGATTCCATTGGAGGAATTGAGACAGAAAATGGCAATCTGAAAGACCGCCTGAATGAATTTGAGCAGCTTTTTATTGCAACCCCAGAATTTGCCAGTCCTTTGGCAAAAATCATGCTTGCTACCACTACAGCCAAGATGAAAGTATCCTCTACCCTCCTTGCATGCTCTAGATCCCTTGTAGAAAATAACATCAACAAAAGAATGCAGCTAGTTACTGAAGCCTGGGAAACATCACAAAATTTAGTTTCCTTTGGAAAGAAGGCCAATGATTTCTTGCAACATTTGGAGTTGAATTTAAAAAATGATCAACGTTTCTGTGAACAGGTGCTGGCCCATTTTTCCAACTATGCCATCAACACATCGGAACTGAAAAGAAGACAAGAGAAACTCCCCTCCCCAAAGTGGACCAAAAAAGTAAAAGCATGTTGGAAAAAGAAAATTAACAACCTAGAGCTCATTGTCAAATCATGTAAACAAGTCATATCGAAA
This sequence comes from Picea sitchensis, assembly GCA_010110895.2. Classification (NCBI taxonomy): domain Eukaryota; kingdom Viridiplantae; phylum Streptophyta; class Pinopsida; order Pinales; family Pinaceae; genus Picea; species Picea sitchensis. Next base: position 2,982 of record SNQJ01S0005875.1, on the reverse strand, counting down.
AACGGAGATTTATTCACAAGCCTACTCCAAATGGACTTAGCCGGAACTACCAACGAGGTTCAAGACCCAAACTTAATTCTCAAATCCTTTTCAATCACCAAAGAAGCCTTCTAGGAACAAGTTGATATTTTAAAGGGGTTGTCTTTAAATTTTTTTTACGACATACTTGAACATCATCTAGACGAGCACAAGCGCTGGGTACTGGACTATGCGATACACAATGAAGAAATTTAATAGAGTCTGCATAATATTTCAATGGATCTAAGGAAATTAGAAAATGACCTTTATGACATAGAAATCTCGGATGAAATGAACACGACGCCCATGAAAAGATACACCGAAGAATGGTTCCAATAGAGAATGGAAAGCCTCGTTTAGGAAGGGCAACAACCGGTCGACAGGACTCCACTGACCATCAATGACAACAACAAAAACGCATCGGCTTCACAGTAAGTCTATACTGGCATTTTGTTTTCTTTATCAATCCAATTTAAGTCTTTGTTGTCATCTTCTTTTCTTTATCAATCCACTTATGACCTCTTTAAATAGAAAACTGTAACCAAAGACTCATAACTTCCAATTTCTTCTTTTCAGGTCTTCCTGTCTACCGTCCCACACTTCTTTTTTCAACATTCCTAATTCTTGTACTTATTTCTTTTTATGGTCCGCGGGAGCCCCAATCCCAGTCTATATGACAAACACATTTAAATTTGCAGAAAGATGTAACAGACATTATTATTTTTTGATAAATTCCAAATAAAACTGATGCGGCAATGCCTTTATTGTATACTAAATTTTGGGGTTCCAGGAACCTTTCTTGTTTGTTCCAAAGAAAACTAATTTGGATCTGCTACATTTTGTGTGTCCTAATGTCTGCTAATTTTTTTGTCTTGAAGGATGTTCTTACTATTCTATTGTATGCTAACTTTTTGGGTGTCCAGGAACCTATACTTTGATAGATTTTGATTTCTCTTGTATCCAGAAGCCTTTGCTTTCAAGCAAACTAATTCAGGAATGCTAACAGACGTTATTACTATTCTATTCTATGCTTTTAAATGTTGATCTAATTTCTAGAGATATGTAACAGACATTATTTATTTTTGATAAATTCTTATAGTCTGCAAGTCCTCTTATCAATTTGTATATCGTGGAACTGTCGGTGCTATTTGTACGCAACGGAACAACAAAGACCCAATTTTGAGTCCTCCAGCCCGAGAACCTGCGATCCAAAAACTGGTTAAGTATGGAGGCCTGCTATATTTTTTGTCTCCTATTCTATGTTAAATTTTTTTGTGTTGCACGATGTTGTTACTATTCTATTGTATGCTAATTTTTTGAACGTCCTGGATCCTATACTTTAATAAATTTCGATTTTTATTCTTTCTAGAACCCTTTGTTTTAAAGAAAACTAGTTCATAAATGCTAATTTTCTTTTTGTTTTCCTCCACGAAACTATGTAACAGACCTTATTACTATTCTATTGTATGTTTTTAAATGTTGATGTAATTTCTAGAGATATGTAACATACATTATTTATTTTATGATAAGTTTCTATAGTCCGCTTGTCAATTTGTATATCGTGGAACTCTCGGTGCTATTTGTAGGGCACAGAACAACATAGCTCCATTTTTTAGCCCAACAACCCGAGAACCTATGATACAAAAACTGGCTAAGTATGGAATGAGAGCTCTATACATGCTCTATAAAATCTCATCCCCATACTTTATAAAAGTGCATATTTCATATGTATAAAACTAAATATCTACTTTCTAAAATTTGATAAATTTGAATTTCTTTTGTTTCCAGGATCCCTTATTTTAAAGATAGTTAATTCAAGAATGCTAATTTCTTTGTGTTTTTTCTACAAACCTATGTAACAGACGTTACTATTATTTTTGTGTTTCTCTCCACGAACGTATGTAAAACATATGCAAAGAAAACTAATTCGGTAATGCTATATTTTTTTGGTCCAAGAAAAGCCTTTGTTTTAAAGCAAATTAATTGGGGAATGCTAATTTTTTTGTGTTTTTCTACATGAACCTATGTGACAGACGAGACATTATAACTATTCTATTGTATGCTTTTAAATGTTCATGCAATTTCCAGATATATGTAACATAGATTATTAATTTCTGGTGAATCTCTATAGTGCGCAACTCCGCGTGTCATGTTGTATATCGCGGAACTGTCGGTGCTATTTGTAGGGCATGGACCATCATAGGCCCAATTTTGAGCTTGCTAGCCCCAGAACCCGCAATCCAAAAATTCGCTAAGTATGCAATGAGGGCTCCGTGCATGGTCTATAAAATCTTGTCCCCATACTTTATAAAAATACATATTTCGTATGTATAAAACTAAATATCTACTTTATAAAACTACATATTTCTTATGAATAATTTATGTTGTCCAGGAACCTCTTATTTGATAAATTTCAATTTGGGAATGCTAATATTTTTGTGTTTTTCTCCACGAACCTATGTAAGAGACGTTATTACTATTCTATTGTATGCTTTTAAATTAATTTCCTCATATATCTAATAGACATTATTAATTTCTGATAAATTTCTATAGTCCGCAACTCCTCTTCTCAATTTGTGTATCGCGATCCACACATTGGCTAAGTATGGAATGAGGGCAATCTCATCCCCATACTTTATAAAATTACATATTTCGTATGTATAAAACTAAATTTCTACTTTATAAAATCACATTTTTGCTATGTATAATTTACGCTGTCAAGGAGGCTAAAATTTCATAAATTTCAATTTCTTTTGTGTCCAGGAGCCCTTGTTTTAAAGATAACTAATTGGGTAATGCTAATTTTTTTGTGTCCAAGAACTTTTGAAATGTTGATAACTTTTGATATTTTTCAGGAAGAACTAATTCGAGAATATTATGTTTTGCATGCAAACCACATGTATTTCAACTTTCTAAACACATGTCTGTAGTAGGTAGCATTTACTCCCATAACATCCTCGCAAA
>SNQJ01S0005874.1:188020-218621 GCA_010110895.2 Picea sitchensis | reverse complement strand
TGCTCATAATAAAAAGGTCAGATCTTTGCTTGTGCTTCTACATCTTGAATATATTGTGATCTCCATGTGTTGATGAATCTTGTATGCACTTAATAACTCAATAAATTAGTAGTAGTTAGTGATTCCAAGAAAGAATTTGGCTTCGGATCATTACACCCTTCTTACCCCTCCACTATTGGAATGACGAAACAATAAAAAAATATAGGCAACTCTCTAGGAAGGTTCATCGGTTGAGCTGAACCACGATATGGGTTGCAATATTTTGCAACTTTTTGTGTAAAATTGGATCTGGAAAAAGGGCTTCCAGAAGCAATCCATATCATCCTGGATGGTTGGTATTACATTCAAACTGTGGATTATGAACAACCTGTGGATTATGAACAACTCCCATTTAAGTGCAAATATTGTCATGAATATGGTCATTTCCCCAAAAATTGTCCTAAGGCGACCTAGGAGCACCCAGAAAACAAGGATTATGAGAAATGGAAACAAGCAAAAAGAAAGAAAACGACGAATAGAGCAAGCCACCTGCAATAGGAGAGAAAAAGTAACTCTAGACCTCCCTCACCAAGTAAAGGGAAATGCCCAATACCAATCGAAGATGAAGCCGAAAGCAACAAGAACAAGTATGAACCCTTGGAAACTTTGGAAGTAGAGTTGATCAACTCAAAGGAAAATACAAAAGAAAACATCCCTGATCAAGATGCAGTTCTTGAGATCCCCCCAGAAGATCCAGACCGCCAACACCAAGTTATTCATCAAACACATGAGGAAGACAGTCAAGAATAATCCATAGAATAAATGGATATAGAAATTACAAAGAACATTCGAACCACGAAAGCAGGAAGGAGAACAAATAAAACGAGAAGGGAAAAAGCGACTACCCAGGACAAAGATCTAGGAACCCAACCAACATTGGAAAAAATCCTCAGGAAAGAAGGGAAAAATGGAAAAGCCCAACCAACAAAGGGGCAGTCTCAGACCACAAAGGGAGGGGAACCAAAGAACAATAGTAAGTAATGAAGGTAGTCTTCTGGAATTGCAGAGGTCTGGACCAGAGTGAAAAAAAAGAAGCCATGGGAAAGTTAATCCAGATAGAAAAGCCCCAAATCCTCTTAATCCAGGAGATGAAACTCCAGGGCGATGAGGCCCTAAGAGAAATGAAGCAAATTTGGAAACCAATTAGCGGAACGACGCTGAATGCAAGAGGCGCCTCGGGAGGGATCTGTACAATTTGGAACACTTAAATCTTCAAGAAGGAACAAATAGTGTGTTGAGGAAAAGATATGAAATGATCTTACTCAGTCATTTTCAAACCTTTCTTGGCTAAAGAAAAGTAGACGGGAATGTCACCCTATGTTTATAGCCAACAAAAATAACATCCTAACTCACAATATTTAATTACGAGTGCTTAGGCTAGTCTTTTTTCAATAAAAGCTTGCTGGAAATTTACTTTTTATGTAATTTTCTGCACATATCAGTTGTTGAAATGAATGTAAAGATAGAAGTAAAGTCACCAAGATGATAATAAAGACAGATGAGACATAAAGCAATCCTTTATTTCATTCAAATTCACCAAAGAGTCATTTTCTTTACAAAATCTCATGCATAAATTTTGGACCAAAGTCAAACTTAGACATCCCTGATGGAACATACAAAAGGACCTTTGACAGAAAACCAAAACTGAACTCTAAAAGATGGATCAACTTGCCATAGATTTTTGCCCACTCAAATCTTCACAATGTCCTTTGTCAGTCATGAAAACTAATTCAAAAACAGAGAAGTCTACAAAGACTATCAAAGATAGATCAACACCTCTGAAAAAAAAGTCTCTGAATGATGTGATTTAGCCCTGAATATTGTTGTCTACAATAAGACCTTGCTATAATAAAAGAGAATTACGATTGTGATGAATAAATGAATGGATGAAAATTGAACTATCTCAACATAAACTCAAAGAGAAAACCTTAGTATGATTCTGCTTCTATCCTCTCTATTCCTCCCTTTCCTTTTTCTTTTAAACAATTTAGAATTCGTTGAAGTAGTTGAACCAACTCATTAGTTAAGTTAATTAAAAGACTCAACCAACTTTAGTTAGGGGGGAAAAGTAATAATCATAATAAAGGTCATAAATAAATAATAACTAGTAGGTGGGACCCCTTGTGACTCCCTTTAGCTCATAAAAATCATAACATAACTATCTAGCTAAGAAAAACACACATCCTTGTGTCTCCCATCCACATATTCACATTTGACAATTTAGCTCATGATATTTGAAATTATTTTCAAAAAATAGTATTCATGTATCCAAAAGTAAAGCATGTTGTCAAAGTTTCCTGGAGTCAACTATCATCAACAGTAAAAGAAAACTTAAATCCATATTTCTCGGTTTTTGAGGCAATCTTTCCCTTGTTGAGTCTATCATCCTTTAGTCCTTCTGAAACTGCCTTAGACTGTGCGAAACCTTCAAGCCTCGTCTTGTTGATCATATGAGAGAAATCGTCCTTCCAATGCCAATGAGAGGACACAAATTTACCAAAATTATCTGAAGATGCGAGAGGGGAAATAGCGGCCCTCTCCTTGACAGAGGCATAGTAGGCCTCAGTCTTCAGCCTTTTATTTGAATAACTCATTCCTGTAAGAGCGATTTATTAGCAAATAATCTTTAAAATAACCATACATGAAAACTCTTAAAAATATGAAATAAATTTGGCTCAGTAATGTATCAGACTTATGCAATCCAATCCATACAAATTATTTTATTGTTTATCAATGAGCAGGGGGGTGAATAAAGGGTCCTGGGATATGTGAGGGGTTTGTATTGAGAGAAACATGGTATGATGAGAGGAAAAAAATATGATTACTTCTCAAAGACAACAACAATCAATTGCAAACCAAAGAAAACATCATTGTAATTCACCAAGACACTGCTACTGCCAAGTGCTTCAACACAAAAAATTTATTAATTATAGTCAATTTTAGAAAAGGGAGTGAAAAATGAATGTGGGAAGGTGATGGGGTTGTAATTAGAGAAAAGCGAAATAATGGTGGGGAATGAGAGCGGGTATTGTTCACAAAATTAATCAAGTAATCTATATATTCATTATGTTAAAAGGAGATGCACTAACAACGATTAATGTGACCAAATAACAATTACTGTGTATTTAACTAGTTCCCTGTTCATAATCAAATGTCTAACACAGTGCCGTCACACGACAATATGCATTCCACATAATCTGTAAGGGAGTTTCGTTCCTTTTATTTATAGCAATTCTCAAATGTGTAATAATAACCATTTCTGCTCTGTTAATCATCCAAATCAACCACTGCCCAAACATTACTTCAATCATCAAATACACTCAAAAAATGTGTTTCAAAATTACCATGAAGTTATGTTGTTACTGCAATTTGAGCCTGCCATTTAAAATGCACGATAATCGTTAAACATACATAGTGGGAAGCCAACCCAATAATCCATATTTAAATTGGAAAAACCCTGATTGTTATTTAAACAGACAGACGACAACCACCATCCCAACACATGCTATGCACAAAATAATTCAATCATGCAAGTCTAATTATGTCACTGTACAAGCCCAATTCAACCTGACTCCAAATAATAAAAATTTTGGGCTATCCGTCCAACACAACGAGGCAACAACAACATGTTTGTCTTCATAAAACAAATAATTGAATTACAACAAATTCGTGCTCAAAACTCTGTGACTATCTCTGATTGTGGAACCCAAAATTATCCATATGATACACGGTGTGTAGCCACCCAAAACAACATGATGTAACATTTCCATTTTACGCTTCTAAACACATAGTCATAGTGTTAACTCAACCCATCGTGTCGAGCTATCAATTTAATACCATATTGCTTCAGATTAATCAAACTGCAATCAACCATGCTTTATAAAACACGGGGTCATCCCTATTGATGCCATCAAATAACCACACCGCACACAGTGGATGGATTTTCTACAGTCATCTCGGTTGCAATAACCATTTGGCCCTAAAAAGAAAAAACTCATAGTTACAGTGACCACTATTCGTGGCTTCAGAACACTACACATGCAAACGCATTACGCGCGCACATCGATAAACAATTGTAACTAATGTTGAGTTTATCATCCCAATAATTTTTAATGCAAAAGAAAGTGACTGTGTGTCAACCCAAAAACTACAAAAACTAATTCAATGTTGTGACCATACTTGAAATGTAGTAAAAAACCGACCTAGAATGATGTGGAAACCATACATACCCACATGAAGCGACACCGTGACTTACTCAATTAAAACAATAATAGGTCATCAAAACACCAGGAGGGTTACTGTGTATTTGATCTGTCCAAAAAAATCGTGCAGGGCGTATCCGTTATAATAGCACATGCAACAACTAGATACCAAAACCAACACGATTTTCACATAACCAATTGGGAAAGGCTGTACTCAATTTTGTCGACAATACATATCAATTAACCATAACCAATAGCAAACCCGACAGGCCCGACGGTCTTCTCTATCAACCCTCATACTTGAGGGGTTAAGGGTTTGCTCTGTGGCTAATACAGGGAGGGTAGAGCCGACTCTTCTCTATGGTGAAAACCTCTGAGACCGATGGTGTAAACACGGAGAACACCACAATTTACTTCATGGCTAAGGTGGAAAACCCCATGAAAGGAGAGCTATGAGCAGATGAGTAAGGCTCTAATTCAACCTGGTATTGATATTTAACACACGCAGGGTATGAACCTCATGTTTCTCTAATAAGACAACCACAACACTGAGGTGAAGACATGGTCGAGCAAGAACAAAAAAACCCACTACGCAATCTTTAGTGGTGAAAACAACCAATGCTCAAGTGAACAAAACACAATGATGCGGGGTGCTTCCAACCATCAAAACCCACAAAATCCAAAGACTGGATACAATGATGTGAACGTGTAAAGATAACCAGCTACCCAAAACCAAAAAAAATACCCTCCATCTAAACCAATAGAGAACCCTTATGGCCGCTAACACCAAGGATGATCAATAACATTATGACTTCAACATCATTGCAGAGGAGACTATCAATGCCTCATTTCAAAAACACATTCTTACACAGTTGCAATACTTAAGGAAAGCACAAACCAATACACATGAGCCACTATCCATTTCATAACCAGAGCAAACTCATGAATGGCCAAAAAAAGACATACATGTAATCAAACACCTTAAAACGTGAGTTGGTCGAGTGGTTCCTCTTTGCGAAGAAGTCGAAGCATAACCACAACAATAAGGTTAAACAATAGCCTGACTAGGGTGGTGGCCAACGAAGGGAGAAGGGGTGACGTGCAGTAAATGCATGTCGCCTCCACCCACAGTTCATTAATTCATTAGTACATGCCAACAAGCATTTCCTTAACACCATTAATTTAAAACCCTGTGTTGGAATCTGCATCTATTACTTGTCAAATGTGCCATCCACATCATATATTCCATTTCCAACTTAACCATATTACATATCAATTATATAATCCAATAAACTATGTATTGAATCATCCAAATAGCGCGATCCACATCAACTCATGCCATAACATAATCACTATGCATATCAATTATATAACTAAAAAAAATCGCATAGCTACTAATTAAATAGCTAGGATAATAATGACTCATTAAAAATCATTGCATGTAGCATAGTATATAGAATGTTTTAGTTCCTTCTTTTTTATTTTATATTTCCTTACTTATTCTCCTCTTAATTTTCCTTTATTTTTTGTTATTAACATATATCTGTTGCAAGTGTCATAAGTAATAGATCTAAGAATAGACATCAATGGTGACCATGAAAAACCTAGGTTGTTGTAACATAAAGCCTTGAGCCAGGAGAAACAAAAGAAACATGTATGATACGCTTGGTCTATCAACCAATAAAAACAAGATGTCATCAACCATGTAAGCAGTGTCAAACAGTAGCATAACATCAAATAAGAACCAAACCTGATCTCCAATCTACAAGGGGTTCCCACCTACTAGTATTATTTAGCATTATAATAATAGGCTTCAACAACACTTTGCGGGAAAAAAATTCATTGCGATTTTAATCATCAACAAACTGGCAACTTCATAGGAAACTTTGTTTTCAACAGATTCAAGAATCAGAAGTCATGGTTTTGTAGACCAAGAACACTAATTTCAGAAGATGTAACCAAAATAATTTTGCAACAGGGGGAAGTGAGCGGATTTAATGGAAAAATGACCGGGAATTTGGGAATAGATTATGAAAAATGTTAAGTATGAGGGGGTTTATCCCTGTATGCATAATCATTCTACCAGAACTGGCTCTTATCTCAAGGAGAAAAATTGATGGATCTGCTCTTTTATTTCTCAAATGGACGAAGAAATGGAGAGAAGAAGCGAGAGATAACCAATCTCTTTATAAGATAACAATGAAAGTAAATAACAAATTCAAGTGTGTCCTCAGGGGAACATCGTAACAGCCGTGTACGCTTGATTGTTATAGATTAACAATATCTCGTAGGAGTTTCATTGTGGCATAACTGATCCAACATCTTATTCTTGACTAAAAAAGATGACAAAATGCAATAACTAACAGAATAAAATTGCAGAAAACTAAAATAGAAGAAATAAAATGACATAAAAGTAAAAGTGATAGGAAAAGATTCAAAACAAAAACATTAATTAACTACTGCAAGTAGAAAATAAAAATAGCGAAACTGAAAATAGAGCTAGACTATCAAAACACATAAAATCCAGATAGCGTTAAAGCTTTTCATGTTGGTTCCACATAATGCTTCAAGTGAGAACCATTAATGTTGTAGGAAAACAATCGCTCCTGTAAATCTTTCAGAATGTAAGAGTTTGTACCTAAGACAAAAGTGATCTTGAAAGGACCCAACCATAATTTCTGAAATTTTGAATGTCTTCCCTTATCAGCGTGAGCCAAATCCCATAGAAAAACCTTTTCGTTGACCTTAAACTTGACAATATTGACACTCTTGTTGAAATACTTCTTAACAATTTGTTGTCTCCTTTTAATATTATCCAAAGCAAACATCCTTTGTTCTTCCAAAGCTAGTAGTGTATTTATCCTTTGTGAAACATTTGAATAATTTAATTCTTCGATCTGTAGCATCAACCTTAAGGAAGAAAGTTCCAATTCGGTTGGCAAGAGGGCTTCCTGGCCATAAACAAGATGAAAATGAGTACAACCAGTGCTTACCTTAACGGTATTTTGATCTTCCCAGAGGGCGTAAGTGAGGAGAGTGTGTCACTGATGAGGCTTATCTTTGATGATACTTTTGATGATTCTTACCAGATTTTTGTTGGTAGACTCGGCCTGCCCGTTTCCTTGGGGGTAATAAGATGATGAGGTGATATGTTTAACCCCCAACTTGGATAAAAATTGAGTCATCTTAGCAGAAATAAAGGCGGGGCCATTGTCTGTAATAATTTCTAATGGAAGACCAAATCTGGAAAAAATATCATTTTCAAGGAAGGAAATTACTTGACCGTCTGTGGAGTGCTTAAGTGGGACAACTTCATCCCATTTGTAAAATAGTTTGTGGCTGTCAAAATAAAAACTTGTCTAACTGAAGAAGGAGGGTTAATAGGACCAATAAAATCCAATCCCCACTTTGAAAAGGGAAAATCTGGTAGGACAGGTTGTAACAGCATGGCTGAAAGGCGTTCTTTCCCAACAAATTTTTGGCACTTGTCACAAGATCCTGAAANAACTGAAGAAGGAGGGTTAATAGGACCAATAAAATCCAATCCCCACTTTGAAAAGGGAAAATCTGGTAGGACAGGTTGTAACAGCATGGCTGAAAGGCGTTCTTTCCCAACAAATTTTTGGCACTTGTCACAAGATCCTGAAAAAACATAAGAGTCATGAAAGATTGAAGGCCAGTAGTACCCTTTTCTAATAATCTTGAAAGCAATGGTTTTTGCAGAGAAATGACCTACTACATGAATGATAGAATTTGAAGAACCATGATCTTCTTGCAACAGTTTCTGAGCGTCTTCATTATTTACACAACGAAGCAACACACCATCCACAGATCTTCAAAATAAGAAGTCTCCTATAATGACGTATCTTGCAGATTCAAGACGAAGTCTTCTCCTTTGTTGAGTGTCTAAGTTGTCTGGATATTTTTGGTTCTGTAAGTAATAAACCAAATTCTTGTACCAAGGATGTTCAGACACAGAGAGGATCTGATCGTCAATGTAAAAGAGAGCTGAAAGGGAACTATCTTCTTCGTCAATTTCTTCACCATTCTCAGCATGCTGAGCTAAGTGAAGGGATAGGTCACGTCCCTTGATAGTGGTAGAAGTCAGGATATTTAAATCATGCTCCTGGATCTTGGCAAGCCAATGTGAAAGCTTCCCTAAAAGATAAGTCAGTGAGAGTAAAAACTTGACAGCAGGTAAGGGAACCTTTACCAATGTATGCTTACCTAATATGTAGTGGAGGAACTTTTCAACAGCCTTAACAAGACATAAATCATGTTTCTCAATAAAGGAATATTTAAATTCATCATCAGACAAACTTTGACTCATGTAAGGCACTATTTTTTCATTACCTTGGTCATCATTTTGCATGAGGACAATAGAAACTGCCTCGGTGGCATTAGTATATATCATGAATTCCTTCTCAAAATCCAGCTTCACCAACATTGGTGCGGAACTGATTTCTTTCTTAATCCCTTCAAAAGCATTTTCGACATCATTTGTCCAAGAAAAGAAATGATCTTGCTTAAGAAGATTATGAATTGGCTTGACCATCACAGCAAAATCTGGGACAAACCTACTGACAAAGTTAATAACCCCCATAAAAGCTTGAATTTCTTTCTTGGAAGTGGGAGCAGGGAGATTAAGGATAGAATCAATCCTGTCGGGATCAATTCTTATTCCTGAATCAGATACAATGTGCCCAAGGATTTTGCCCTTGTTAACACCAAAAATGGATTTCGAAGGGTTTAGAGAAATACTAAATTTCCTACATCGCATGAGAAATTTTCTCAGATGGCCAAAATGATCTAATCGGATTTTAGAGTATACTTTTAATTCATCAAGGTAGATTTGAATGATCTTATCGATCAAATCGTCAAAATATATTTTCATATCTCTTTGAAAGGTGACACCTGCATTAGATAATCCAAAAGGCATACATTCATAAGCAAAGGTACCCCAATGAGTAATATAGGTGGTTTTATATTTATCTTCCTTTTTTACCTTGATTTGATTGTAACCGAAAAACCCGTCAAGTAAGGACATCATTTGTGACCCTGCAACTTGCTGCAAAATCATTTCCATATTAGGGAGAGGGAAGTGATCCTTTGTACTATCTCGATTTAATGCGTGAAAATCAATGCACAATCTGATCTGACCAGTTGTTTTCCAAACAGGAACTAGATTTTAAATCCATTCAGAATACTTGACCAGAAAGATGATCCCAACCTTCAAGAGTTTTTCCAACTCCTTTCGAATAGTTGCTTCTAGTGTAGGGTTGATAAGTCTTTGTTTTTGCTTGACTGGTTTTACGCCTTCCTGAATGGGAATGGCATGTTGTATAAGGACAAGATCAAAACCACGAAGATCCTCATAAGAAAAAGAAAAAAAATCTTGAAATTCACCAAGCAGCTGGGAACACTTCACTTTCTCTTCATTTGAACATTTGGCACCTATTTTAACATTCTTTGGAGCCTCAGGTGTCCCAATGTTCAATGAAATGGTTTCACCCACCTTCCTTTTCAACTCTTCTTCTTTCTGTTCTTCCTTGTTGCCTACATCACTTGAAGAAAATGAACTCTCTAGAGGAGTCAAGCCCTTAGGAATCATGTTATCTTCTATGGATATAATATCCTTAGGCTTAAAAGGTTCATTTTGGATAAAAGCACAAATTATCTCATCGTTAGGGAAGACCTGCCAAGATTCTATATTGTCGGGGATATGCGGACGATATAGGGATTGAAAGGTGCAATCAGGTCTGTGTGGCAGAAGTTGTCGATTTGGGGAGGCTGCAAAAACTACTAATCGATTAGCCATTGAGTTTAACTCCCTCTTTACATGAGTGATGTTGAAGGATAAAAGGTTTGAGATAAGCACCCAAACAATTTGGGTGTATCGTTTCATCAACTTGTTGCTAGGAGAGTAAATTTTACACACTAGATTCACAACAAGCTTGGAATCCCCAAAATCTGAAAGGTGACCACAACCAAGATTATAAGCGTTTTCAATGACTAATAACAAGGCTTCGAATTCAGTGACATTGTTAGTGCAAGTGAACTCCAATTGGTAAGAAAAGTTATGGATTTTTTGTATAGGATAAATCAAGATAATGCCAGCTTTGTTACCTTCATTTGAGCATGAACCATCAAAGTGCATGTGCCACATGCCATCATCTAAATCGATTTGTTCTATGGGAGTGTTATCCTCCTCAGCGAATATGGTATACACTCCTAGGTCCTCTTCGATATAGTTCACATTAGGCTATGGGTTGCTCTCTATGTAAGGTGATATCCTTCCTTCTCTAAGGACTATAATTTTTTTCTCGTTATGAGGAACAGATAAATGTGTTATGTTGAGTGAGATGTATACACCTATTGAGGCTTTCCAATCTCTGCCTAAGATGATTGATTAATTTCTTACCAGCATATCAATTACCTGAATGTTGAGGGTTGTCCTTATTTCAGGATGAGCGCACAAAACTAAGGTCACATCCCTAACCTCGCCTATGGTCGGTTGTTGTAGACTATTGTAGGAGAGAATGCTTCTGGCATTTTATTTTGTACAAGACAAGCCTAGATCTTCCATGATAATATTCGACATCACACTTGGGCCTGAACCACCATTAATGAGGCAACAATGGACAATATTATCCATAATCTTTACAGAAGTATAGAAAGGGGGATTTTTTACAGGGTATCTAAAGTTATGTACACCTACTTTATTTACAGAAGAATCCTCTTCGTTTACCTCTTCGAAAAGATTGGCTACAATGAAAGATTTTCCTTCCATGAATTGTTTCAGATGCATCTGTTGTTCAGGGACAGAAACCATGTCTAGAAGGGTTGCATCTGCTTTGATGTTGGCCATCTGATTCAAGATATTGTATTTGGAAGAGGGGAGAGGGGAAACAATTCCTTGACTCTTGGGAACTTTAGGAACCTGGTCATTTGTAGCGAGTGAGGATGAGCTCAGGGTAGAAGAAGTGTGGGGAGGGTCAAATTTTCCCTTGAGAGTATAGTCTTTGTTCCTAGTGTTGATGACCATGACATCCTCTGGCTCTGCAAAATCTAGGACAACAATAGTAGCTTCTGGTTTTTTACCAAAGATCTTATATCTGACACTCTTCTTTACCTCACATATTGTTTCTTTATACCAACTCCGAGACAAGATAGCTTTAGGCTGAAAATTGTTTTCAACCAGATTACTAAAGGTGGGTGTAGAAGAGGATGAAGCTCAGGGGTGAGAGGGGAGACAGTTCCCTTTCGCTCGAACGCTATCATATGATTATTCATATCTTGTACTAGTTTTAAGAGGGAAGACATATATGTTTGTCTAACTGATTAGCCCAAGGGAAGACCAGTTATTTCAAGTTGTTCATCATACTCTGAATAGGTATGCAGAGTAGGGCCGAGATTATCAATGGATTTTTTTTCAAGCCTATGATGATAGAGGGAAGGCAATGCATTGTAGTAATGCACGAAAGCGGCTTGGTTCTGAGGGAGGATAAGTTCGGGGATTTTATTGTATAATTTGGTGAAACGCAAGTTGAAAGACTTGATGGTCTCACCATCTTTATAGGTAACATTATTGTATTCCCTTAACTTCTCAGTGGGGCTTTTGGATTTCCCATAAGTGGATTGAAACAAATATATTAACTCCTCCCAAGTAGACATAATCTTAGGAGGAAGGTCAAAGAAGTCGGTCACGGCCTTTCCTTCCAAATAATTGATGAACAAGCGCATGCAATTGTCATTGTCGTTGGCCCCTATGTTATGACAAGCATTAGAAAATCCACAAGGTGTTCATTTGTACTGACAATGTTATTTCCTGAAAAACTTAGGCAGGTGCTCTTTAAACTTCGGAAGTGGACGAGTAGCAGGTGCTAGGTTAAGAGGAGAGGACACATGCCATAAGGTAGTTGTGGCATCTTCTTCGACCTGAAACAACCCATACTTTTTGAAGACTTTGGTGGGGTTCGTGGTAGATTGTACAGGGATATGGTGGCTATACAAGATACCAATCACTGATGATGATGAAGATTGAGAAGATGGAGCACTTCCAGTGCCACCAGATCCACCACTAGATGCCATCTTGTGGATGATAAATGAGGGAAAGAAAGACAAACTGGATGAATTAGATAAATTTCTCCTTAGAGTACTTTGTTGGGCAGATAACAAAATGTTTTTTCTTCCTATTTCAACAATAGGATTGATTTCACGTGACAAGCCTCTTCTTCTTCTAGAAGAATGAGAATCTAAGGACATGAAAGAAAGGACAAAACTAAAGAGAAGGTTACTGTTGATTTATGGGTTGCCTACATCTAGCTTCCAATTGTTCTTGAGCACTAATATCTCGTTCAATTGCTGCCCAATAATGGTTAAGATCAGCATGGGTGTTGGGAGTGTCTAAGATGGTATTAAACAGATTCAAAGCAATGCTGGTCTAGTCTTGAAGTTCGGGCTCAATATTGGGCTGCCTTGCAACAGGAACATTCATTAAGTATAAAACAGTCAAAGAATCAATATCAGAAAAGAAAGATGTATCGATGAAAATCGCGTATAAAAATTAACCAAAGAGATATCGAAGATATCCCTAGTATGGTCGCCAAATAAATGTTGAGGAAAAAATATGAAATGATATTACTCAAGCATTTTCATACCTTGCTTGGATGAATAAAAGTAGATGGGAATATCACCCTATGTTTATAGCCAACAAAAATAACATCCTAACTCACAAGTATTAATTACGAGTGCTTAGGCTAGTCTTTTTTCAATAAAAGCTTGTTGGAAATTTACTTTTTATGTAATTTTCTGAACATATCAGTTGTTGAAATGAATGTAAAGATAGAAGTAAAGTCACCAAGATGATAATCAAGACATATGAGACATAAAGCAATCATTTATTTCATTCAAATTCACCAAAGAGTCATTTTCTTTACAAAATCTCATGTAGAAATTTTGGACCAAAGTCAAACTTAGACATCCCCGATGGAACATACAAAAGGACCTCTGACAGAAAACCAAATTTGAACTCTAAAAGTTGGATCAGATTGCCATAGATTGTTTCCCACTCGACTTTGCACAATAGCCTTTGTCAGTCATGAAAACTAATTCACAAACAGACAAGTCTACACAGACTATAAAAGATAGATCAACAACTCTGAAGAGCAAGTGTCTAAATGATGTGATTCAACCCTGAATATTGTTGTCTACAATAAGACCCTGCTATCATAAAACAAAATTAGGCTTGTGATGAATAAATAAATGAATGAAAACTAAATTATCTCAACATAAAATCAAACATAAAACCTTAGTATGATTATGCTTCTATCCTCTCTGTTCCTCCCTTTCCTTTTTCTTTTAAACAATTTAGAATTGGTTGAAGTAGTTAAACCAACCCATTAGTTAAGTTAATTAAAAGACTCAACCAACTTTAGTTAGTCGGGAAAAGTAATAATCATAATAAAGGTCATAAATAAATAATAACTAGTAGGTGGGACCCCTTGTGACTCCCTTTAGCTCATAAAAATCATAACATAACCATCTCGTTAAGAAAAACACACCTCCTTGTGTCTCCCATCCACATATTCACATTTGACAATTTAGCTCATGATATTTGAAATTATTTTCAAAAAATATTATTCATGTATCCAAAAGTAAAACATGTTGTCAAAGTTTCCTGGAGTCAACTATCATCAACAATAAAAGAAAACTTAAAATCCATATTTCTCAGTTTGTGAGGCAATCTTTCCCTTGTTGAGTATATCATCCTTTAGTCCTTTTGAACCTGCCTTAGGCTATGCAGAATCTTCAAGCCTCATCTTGTTGATCATATGAGAGCAATTGCCCTTCCAATGCAAGTGAGAGGACATAGATTTACCAGAATTATTTGAAGATGCAGGAGGGGAAGTAGTGACCCTCTCCTTGACATAGGCATAGTAGGCCTCAGTCTTCATCCTTTTATTTGAATAACTCATTCCTGTAAGCACAATTGATTAGCAAATAATCTTTAAAATAACCATATATGACATTTCTTAAAAATATGAAATAGATTTGGCTTAGTAATGTATCAGACTCATGCAATCCAATCCATACAAATTCTTTTAATGTTTATCAATGAGCAGGGGGTGAATAAAGGGTCCTGGGATATGTGAGGGGCTTGTATTGAGAGAAACATGGTATGATGAGGGGAAAAAAATACGATTACTGCTCAAAGACAACAACAATCAACTGCAAACCAAAGAAAACATCACTGTAATTCACCAAGACACTGCTACTGCCAACTACTTCAACACATAATTTTTCTTGACTATAACCAATTTTAGAACAGGGAGTGAAAAATGAATGTGGGAAGGAGATGGCGTTGTAATTAGAGAAAAGAGAAATAATGGTGGGGAATGAGAGCGAGTATTGTTCACAAAATTAATCAAGTAATCCATATATTCATTCTGTTAAAAGGAGATGCACTGACCAACAATTAATGTGACCAAATAACAATTATTGTGTATTTAACTAGTTCATTGTTCATAATCAAATGTCTAACATAGTGCCATCACAAGACAATATGCATTCCACACAATCTGTAATGGAGTTTCGTTCCTTTTATTTATAGCAATTCTCAAATGTGTAATAATAACCATTTCTTCTCTGTTAATCATCCAAATCAACCATTGCCCACACATTAATTCAATCATCAAATACACTCAAAAACCATGTTTCAAAATTGCAATGAAGTTATGTTGTTACTGCAATTTGAGCCCACCATTTAAAATGCATGATATTCATTAAACATACATAGTGGGAAACCAACCCAATAATCTAGATTTAAATTGCAAAAACCTTGATCGTTATTTAAACAAGCAGACGACAGCCACCATCCCAACACATGCTATGCACAGAATAATTCAATCATGCAAGTATAATTCTGTCACTGTACAAGCCCAATTCAACGTGACTCCAAATAATCAAAATGTCGGTGTATCCATCCAACACAACGAGGCAACAACACCATGCATGTCTTCATAAAACAAATAATTGAAATGCAACAAATTCATGCTCAAAACTCTGTGACTATCTCTTAGTGTGGAACCCAAAATTATCCATATCATACACAGTGTGCAGCCACCCAAAACACCACGATGCAACATTTCCATTTTACGCTTCTAAAGACACAGTCTCAGTATTAACTAAACCCATTGTGTCAAGCTATCAATTTAATATCATATTGCTTCATATTAATCAAACTGCAATCAACCATGTTGTATAAAACACGGGGTCATCCCTAATGACGTCATCAAATAACCACACCGCACACAGTGGATGGATTTTCTACAGTCATCTCGGTTGCAATAACCATTTGGCCCCAAAAAGAAAAACTCATAGTTACAATGACCATTATTCGGGGATTAGGAACACCACACATGAAAATGCATTACACGCGCACATAAATAAACAGTTGTAATTAATGTTGAGTTTATCATCCCAATAATTTTTAATGCAAAAGACAGTGATTGTGTGTCAACCCAAAAACTTCAACAATTAATTCAATGTTGAGACCATACTTGAACTGTAGTAACAAATCGACCTTGCATGCTTTGTAAACCACACATACCCACATGAAGCGACACAATGACTTACTCAATTAAAAAAATAATAGGGCATCAAAACACCAGGAGGGTTACTGTGTATTTGATCTATCTAAAACAACTGTGCAGGGCGTATCCATTATAATAACACAGGCAACGATTAGATACCAAAACCAACATGATTGTCACATAACCAATTGGGCGAGCCTATACTCAATTTTGTTGACAATACATATCAATTAACCATAACCAATAGAAAACCCAACAAGCCCGACGATCTTCTCTATCAACCCTCAGACTGGAGGGGTTAAGGGTTTGCTCTGTGGGCAATACAGGGAGACCAGAGTCGACTCTTCTCTATGGTGAAAACCTCTGAGACCAATGGTGTAAACACAGAGAACACCACAATTTACTTCATGGCCAGGGTGACGAACCCCATGACACTTGAACTATGAAAAGAGGAGTAAGGTTCTAATTCGGCCTGGTAATGATATTTAACACATGCAGGGTATGACCCTCGTGTTTCTCTAGTCAAAAAACCACAACATTGAGGTGAAGATAGGGCCGAGTAAGAACATAAAACCCACTACGTGACCTTTAGTGGTGAAATAACCAATGCCCAAGTGATCAAAACACAGTGACACAGGGTGCTTCCAACCATCAAATCCCACAAAATCCAAAGACTGGATACAATGACGTGAACGTGTAAAGACAACCAACTACCCAAAACCAAAACAAAAACCCTCCATCTAAACCAACAGAGAACCCTTATGGCTTCTAACACCTAGGATGACTGATAACGTTACGAATTCAAGATCATTGTAGAGGAGACCATCAACGCCTCATTTCAGAAACACAATCTTACACAGTTTCAATACTTAAGGAAAGCACAAACCAATACACCTGATCCAATATCCATTTCATAACCAGAGCAGACTCATGCATGCCTAAAAAAAGACATACCTGTAACCAAACACCTTAAAACGTGATTTGGTCGAGTGGTTCCTCTCTGCGAAGAATTCAGAGCATAACCACAACAACAAGGTTGAACAATAGACCGACTAAGGTGGCGGCCAACGGAGGAAGTAGGGGTGACGTGCAGTAAATGCACATCGCCTCCACCCACAGTTCATTAATTCATCAGTACATGCCAACAAGATTTTCCTTAACACCATTAATTCAAAACCATGCATTGGAATCTGCATCTATTACTTGTCAAATGCACCATCCACATCATATCTCCCAATTCCATCTAGACCATATTACATATCAATTATATAATCCAATAAACTATGTATTGAATCATCCAAATAGCGTGATCCACATCAACTCATGCCATAACATAATCACTATGCATATCAATTATATAACTAAAAAAAAATTCGTATAGCTACTAATTAAATAGTTAGGATAGCAATGACTCATTAAAAATCAATGCATGTAGCATAGTATATAGCATGTTTTAGTTCCTTCTTTTTTCTTTTATATTACCTTGCTTATTCTCCTCTTAATTTTCTTTTATTTTTTGTTATTAACATATATCTGCTGCAAGTGTCATAAGTAATAGATCCAAGAATAGACAACAATGGTGACCATGAATAACCTAGGTCATTGTAACATAAAGCCTTGAGACTGGAGCAACAAAAGAAACATGTCTGATACACCTGGTCTATCATCCAATAAAATCAAGATGTCACCAACCATGTAGCAGTGTCGAACAATAACATAACATCAAATAAGAACCAGACCTGATCTCTAATCTACAAGGGGTGCCCACCTACTAGTATTATTTAGCATTATAATAATAGGCTTCAACAACACTTTGCGGGCAAAAAATTCATTGTGATTTTAATCGTCAACATAGTGGACTCAACTCATTGGATGATGGTAAAACTAAAGCATCTCCAAATAGGTATTATCTATCCTATCTGCAATGTTTATATGCCTAACAATTACTGGGAAAAGAGGGATTGTTGGGAAACACTAATGAAATTAAAAGAGTTAAGTGCCCAAGAAAATTGCATAATAATAGGGGATTTCAATATAACTCTTCACCAAGGGGATAAAAAGGGAGGGTCCTCTGTTAGAGACCAGTTCAGGTAACATTTGGAGGATCTGATCTCAGAACTAGATCTATTCGACGTCCAACCCTCCAGAGGGAAATATACTTGGACCAACAAAAGGACAAGGGTGGGCCACATAACTGCTAGACTAAACTGTTTCCTTATCCACGACCCTCTCCTCTTCCTCGCTCTTACCATATCCTCCCAAATTGTCTCTTGGGGAATCTCAGACCACTGACCTATAACTCTTAATTTTGCAAAGGATGAAAACCCGGGCCCCATTCCTTTCAAATTCAACCCTCTCTGGTTGGATTCGCCAGAATTCCTCCCCCTAATATCCTCGGCATGGTCTACATGGGTGGACGGAACCCCTGTGTATATTTGGGAACAAAAAATGAAAAAAAAACAAAGCAAGCTTTAAAGGACTAGGCCAAAGCTTCCCTCATAAGCACAAAGGAAGAAGTAAAGTGACACAAACAAAAATTAGAAGAGCTACACATTCAAATGGAAGACAAGGAAGTTCACTACAAACACCTCAAGCAGAAGAAAACTCATTTCCAAAACTACTTAAGGGCACTCCACAATGAGGAAAAGGAATGGAGACTAAAGTCCATATCCCTATGGCTCCAAGAAGGAGACAAAAATACATCCGTTTTTCATAAGCAGACCAAAGCTAGACAACATAAGAATTCAGTGGAAGAAATTAAAACAACCACAGGAAAGGTAATTAAATCCTTTGACGAGATAAAAAAGGAAGCCTCCTCTCATTTCAAAATTCTCTATACCCAGGATGGAGAAGATAATAAAGACCATAGGATGCAGTTCATTGAATTGATCCCCCAATTGATAATGGATCAGGATAATGAGGATCTGACAAAGACAGTCACTGAAGAGGAAGTTAGAGCGGTAGTCTTCCACTTTGATCAGGATAAAGCACCCAGGCCAGATAGATTTACTCCACACTTCTACCGGAACTATTGGGAAATCATTAGAAAGGACCTGCTTCGCATGATTATATATGTCCAATCTACTTGCAAGATAGGAGGAGCCACCAATACCTCCTTCCTTGCGTTGATCCCTAAAGCCTAAAATGCAAACACTTTTGATCGTTTTAGTTCGATCTCTCTTTGCAATGTCTCCTACAAAATTCTCACCAAAAGTATCACCAACAGGTTAAAACAACTCCTCCCAAACCAAGGGGGCTTCGTGACTAAAAGAAAAATTTGGGACAACATAATCTTGGTCCAGGAATCAATCCACACCAGTGTCATGAATAAAGTAAAAGGAATGATAATCAAAATTGATATGGCAAATGCCTTTGATAGAGTGAAGCATGAATTCCTCTATGAGGTGCTAAACAAATTTGGATTCCATAGCTCCTTTATCTCTTGGATCAAGGCTTGTATATCGTCCCCATGGATAGCGTCATTGATCAATGACCGCCCAACTACGTTCTTCCAAGCCTCAAGAGGTCTCAAACAAGGGTGCCCTCTCTCTCTGATGTTGTATGTAATCATGAAAAAAACTCTAAACAAAATACTAGAGCAAGAAAGGGCCACCAAAAACATCCCCAGTTTGAAAATTTCTAGGGGAGTCAGAAGGATAAATAACTCACAATTCACTGATGATACTCTTCTCCTTGGAGGAGCTTCCCAAACAATGGATCGAAGATTTAAACTATTCTTGGACCAATATGAACAAGCTTCAGGGGGCCTTATCAACAAACTTAAGAGCCAAATTTACTCCTGGAACGTAAAAGTGGGATCAATGGCTAGAATAGCCCACATCCTTCAATTCTCCTTCACGACAGACTGGAAATACTTCAAGTATCTAGGTACGCCCATCAACATCAAAGCCCTCCTTGGGGAGGCATGGTAGGTGATCCTCCAAAAACTTAAAGATCAATTTGAAATATGGGGAGCCACGTGGTTAAACCCAACAGGTAGGGTAGTCCTAATAAAACCAGTTCTTTCTTCCTTCCCAATCTTCCAATTCTCGACGCTCTACGCTCCAGTTGGAATTAAGAAAGAAATGGCCAAAATCACAAGAAAATTTCTCTAGCAAGAAGGCAAGGATAACGAAAAAAAATCCATATGGTTAATTGGGCTATTACCTATGACCCTAAAGAAAATGGGGGGTTGGTCATAAGAGACCCGAAAAAGATAAACTTAGCTCTGGGAGACAAGTTAATCTGGCGTGTAATCATAGGTGAAAAAGAATGGTGGAAAAAAGCACTTTGCAACAAGTACTTTTCCAAAAATAGAAAAAAATGCGTGGAAGAAATAGACCTTGGGCAAGAAGGCTCCCCCATATGGAATCTTATTTAGGCGTCTGTTCTGTTAATACAATCACGCCTCAATTGGAACCCAGGGAATGGAAAAGAAATCAAGATTTGGGAGGACAACTACTCAGAGAGGGGGATCCTCTCAAGAATCCCTTCTCTGAACCAATTCAAGCTCTAGTTGTCCTCTGAAGGAAAGTCCACCCTCTATGATATCTCAAACTGGCATTCAAATGGTACTTGGGAAAGTTGGAATCTGGGGGAGGTACCTCCTCTCCTAAGAGACGAGGCTACACAGTTCCTCCTAGAAATCTTTGGAACCGTCCCAGTCCTCCTTAGTCAAAAGGATGACAGAAGCTGGGGAAAAGAGGGGTACTCAGTGAAATCAGGCTACAAGTAGCTCCTAGAATGTTGCGATATCCCAACCAAATCAACCATCTGGAAAGAGATATGGAACCAAAATATCCTTCTGAAAATAAACATCTTCTGCTAGAAACTGGCTCATAATAAACTCCTAACATGTGAGAATTTGAAAAAAATGGGTTTCTTGTGCCTGTTTATATGTGCCATGTGCGCTAATAGCCCGGAAAGCACTGACCACTTGTTCCTTTATTGCAATTTCACCAGATAGGCGATGAACAACGTTTACCTAGAATTAGTCCCCCGAATATCCATGCCAACAAGCAGCATAAGCCTGATTGGTAAATGGGTGAAAAAATTCAAAGGATCGCTTCAGGGGAAATCGAATCTCAGTCGAGCCTGGAAGGCATTGATAAAATTTGTCTGCTGACAAATTTGGCTGGCAAGAAATAAAAGAATTTTCAAATAAAAAACCATTTTCCCCCTAGTAGTAGCGATAAATGCAATCGATCAACTAAGGGAATTTTTATCGTCCAAGAAAACAACCATCCGAGAAGGGGATCTGTTGAGAACAGAAGAAGAATCTTGGATAAAAAACCTAAACCTACCGGAAGCCCCACCTATATGTTCTCCAAAAAATACTTCATGCTGGCAGCTTTAGTACTCACCTCAAGAGTTCATAAGATGGCTAAATACTCAAAAAAATCATGTTCTATGTTTTGATGGCACTTCTAAAGGGAACCCAAGGGAGGCAGGTGCAGGAGGGGTTATGTTCATCCATAGAGGACAAAGGATGCTAACTTATTCTTGGAATCTAGTAACAACCACAAACAATTCAACAGAGTCCTATGCAATTCTTAAAGGGACCCAAATAGCGAAGGATCGTCAAATAAACAATCAGATCACAATAGGTTACTCCAAGACGATCATCAGGTACTTCATTAAAAGCACAAACCCAAAGAACTCAACTCTCAAAAGAATCATCAACAAAACCAGGGACACACTCTCTAGCATGCACCCCTTCTTCTATCATGTCCAATGAGCCAAGAACTGGAGAGAAAATGAACTAGCTAGCATAGCCATAGGTAAAAGCACAAGTCACTTGGAAGTTCTAGGTAGGCCTACGTTTCTAGCCCACCCTTAACCACTCCAATGTCCCAGCTCATTCACGTCGGCATTTCACCCAGCAGCCAAGCATACATGGCTCTCCAATGAAACAACTGGTCAGGACAAACTCTCGACAAACCGGAGGGATCAATGTACTTCACAAAATCCAGGATCGTGAGAAGAAATACGTCGCAGTCGATGAATTGGGATTTTTAGCGCAACAAAAGGTTCACCCCCCATGGGATCCTGCACATGAGGTCACTCCCACCTCACTCCTCTTCCTCTCCCCTTACCCTTCCATTAATGGTGTGTGAGATAACGGAAAGGGAAACAATTGATGTAAGGCTCCAAAGTATGCCAAAGATGGAAAAGTTGTACACCTCATCCCAAGGGCGTCATCTAGCATGATCAAGAACGGATGTCACATGGGGATTACAGGGAGGATAGAGTCAGATTCATTGTTTATACACCCACTGGAAGGTAAGTGATTTAAAAAGAATTACAAGAGAAAGAAAGAGCCCCATAATTTCAAGCAAGTGTTTAGACATAAATCATAGGATAGAAACAAACAAGGTGAAGGCCACAATTCAAGAGCGCGATGATAGTATTGGATGGCAAAAAGGGCATAACAGGCACAGCCAGAGCGGAGGAACTAAACATGGAGATAGGAAAAGGATCCAATTGGTATTGGATTCTCTGAGAAACATTTCAGGCAGAAGAGAAGTAGCCTCAGAAAGCACGACCATAGCCCAACAACACTCACAAGGCCTTTGCCCAGGCAACAGTAGTGGAAGAGTAGGCACATATTACATCAAAAATCTCAGAAACGTCATGCTAGCTAGTGGAATCACCAGAATGGATCAATGCCCATGCCAAGATAACCGAGAGGAGGAGATGGTGTATGGAAATTTCATCACCACCCAACATCTGACCATGAGACTGGATTCACACAACACCACCCTAAGCTTCATGATGGAAACCCTGTCTCAACACCGAGCCCTGATAAGCCAACTCCAAGACGAGGTTGATTTCTTGAGAAGGAAAGGTGAAAGACTTGAAGAATTGCATGGAACCAGAGCCCAGGATGTAGCATGACAAATCCAAAGAAAGGAGTGCGGGAGCAGAGACGTCTTGGTCCTGCTAGACCTGAACATTGCCCTGGACATGCCTCCAAAAGAAGCTCAAGCTCCAAAGGAAAAGAAGCAGTAAGATTGGCCAACAGTCCCAAAATTTTATAATTATGGCTATGTCTAGTAATCACAGCTTGTAAGCAATAGCTATAATAGTTAGTTTTGACTAAATATCAGTAACAGGTTTTTGGAACAGGTCCATGTAGTAAGATATTTGAAATACTAGTAGTTGAGTCATTGAACCAACACTACTCTTTGTAATTAGCGACTCTAGTCGTGCATTTTTATATAAAAAAAAAAACATCTTTCAGTTTCTGTAAAAAAATATATTGGAACCCTGTAAGGCTACTTTTCTTCCTTTTGGCCATTCCTAAACATCAACAAAATTAAATATCTGCTAAGTGCATTCCAGTGAGTGAAAATTTGTCTATCCACTAATTCAACTTTGGACTATTCCAGTTTGCAAGTCCTAGAACACTACAATTTGATATTCTTACTCTAACAGTGTAATCAATTATTTAGAGATGCCTCCCATGCAACCAGAGATTTGGGGATCTAGGCTTTGAATGTCATTTTCTACTATCGACTATGTCATTGATCCATTATATTCTCTTCTAACCCTGTGTATATGATTGTTCAATTATGCATGGGTAAGTCATTGAATTTAGATCAATTAGATGATGTTGATTTTTTTTTATAGTTATATTGATATTTTCTTTTTGAAAGAGGTTATAAATGATGTAAAATGTGTTTGTGAATTGTCACCAAAATAGTATTTAGTTAAATGTTGTTATTTAGAGGTAGTCTTAATGATGACCACAAAGGATTTTATCTTTCTTAAAAAGACTATATAATAACAAGATTCAAATACAAATACCAAAAATATAATACTACTAAAATATGGAAGTAGAATTATTAATATAAAAAAACATAGTTCAACACTAAGTGTGTAACACAAAGGTACAATTAAAACAACATGATATGAGATAGATTTTAAATAATAAATTAAAAGTCTATGTTCATAGTGTCAATTAATGTTTTTTTTTTAAGATTGATTAGCTAAGTGTGACATAGTAGCAAGATTTGGTCTTATTAGCCTTTGATGTATGGAAATTCACATGTAGTTATAAATTTTGTTGATATTTAATAAATTTCACTGAATTTCAAGTTTCATGTGAATTTTCGTATGTCAAAAGGGCTAATACGGTTGAATCTTGTTAGTCTGGTTGAAATTGCATTTTGATCAAACCTAAACTATTTCTAATTGGCTAAGAGCTCATATTCCTCGGAAGTAAGGATATAAGTTAATTCCCCAAGAAACATTAAGACTCATTTAGCATAGATTTCCTTGAGTAATGATGATGATTCAATCTGTATTTACACATGACAGTCAATAATAATTATCCTTAGTACTAATTGACAAATAAACTATAATAAGTTTTATTGCCTTCAGACTAACTTTTTTTTATTCTTTTAACACTAAGAAAATCATCACCAAAAGAATTAGCATGGTTTTTCAATAGAATATTTGTTCAGGTACATGGAGAAATGAGGAATGCTTCTAGATGGATAAGTTGGGAAGAAAGCATTGGACATGCTCTCACTAGTAAGTGAATTGAAAGGCCTCAAAGAAAAGGTGAGAAGAGTTGTTGTGAGGGGTAGGGAGCGAGCCATCAATAGTTTATGAATCTTTAAAATGTATGAAAAAGGTAGAGTGTATCATATGGTCCACTTTTTTTTCCAATAGAAAATTAGCTCAAAATTATATTAAGATGTAATATTTTTTACATATTCTTTCATAGCATAGGCCTAGTCCTAAATATGATTGATAATAAGCTTAGCCAAAAAAGTATTGATCAGATAATAACATCCTTACAGGTCTCTGAGGACCATAACTTCAAAAAGAAAAAAACTACAAGATTACATGTTTTTATCAAATAAAAACCCATCCAAAAAAATGAAAGAAATTGTCTCAGAGTACCAGATAATGAGGTATATCAGTAAAGGACAAGGTAATTCATGGGACCTGCACCCCCAGAGTCCCATTTGTAATATGGAATTTTTCCATCAGGCTCATGAAGAGCTTGTTTTGATAGTTGATCTGCCTCCTTGTTGAAATCCGTGAATATGCGTTGGAAGCTAATTTCTTGAAATTTTTTAATTAATTCCTTTGTTCTATAGTTCCATCCTTCAATGGCGCTAGCCAGGAGCCTTACTCTATTATTGATCCATTCTATAATTACCTTTGAGTCTCCCAGTGCTTGAAGTTTTGGAAGGACTAGATGATTAGCCAGAGCAAGAGTTGCCCAAATTCCCAAGAGTTCAACCTTCATATTTGTACCTTCCTCGGAGTTGAGATGCCATATATAAACTGTTGAATCTGGAGTTTTGATTTCCCCCCTTTCTCCACAAAGTTTGTTGTCTAACTGAGCTGCCCCCATCAAAAAAATCAATGGAAAAATCATCATGTTGTGTGATTAGAGAAGCTCTTGTAGGGATAATTTTTTGAGTCGATGGATGCTTCTTGAAGAGACCCAGAGTCTTGATAACCACAGAGTGAACTGAAGGAGAAATATTCTTGAAAGTAGCTTTGTTTCTTTCGATCCAAATAAACCAACATATAAGTGTTGCAAGAGTAGGAGAGACAAATTTATCCTTAGTCCATAAATTAAAACAATCAAATAGTGTAAAACCTTCTCAATTTCTTTTAATCTTTTGTATAAATTTAATTCTTTCCCAGACCAACTTTGTGAAAGTGCACTATAGGAATAGATGGTTGATATCCTCAGATCTTTTTTTACATAAGATACAAAGGCTTGGCCCCTCCCATCCTTTTTGCTGCAATATGTCCCATGTTAGTATTTTTTGTTCAACCACCAACCAGATAAACAATTTGATCTTGAGTTGTAGGTCCCACTTCCAGATGTTATGCCTCCATCCACCTAGAGTCAAAAATATTTGTGTAGAAATAAGTGCCAGATAAGCATTTTTAACCGAAATTGTTCCATAGGAATTACCTCATGTCCACATTAGTTTGTCTTCAGTATCCCTGATAGTAGCTCCAACCCCAATAAGTTCCCTGCGATAAAGATCCCATTCGACTGCCATCTTACCAGCTAACCCCAGATCATCACTACAAAGCTAGTTTTCTGTAAGGGAGCAAAGTTCCAAATGATTTTTAGCTTGTGCAAGTACAATGATCTTTTTCTACTTTAAATTTTCTGTAAGATCAATTGAGAGAAGGGATCTATCTCCTAGTCCTAAGATTCTATCTTTACCAATAGAAATAAGATGACCCGATCCAGGAATCCAGCTAAGCCAATGAGTAATAAGGTGGTCTGACTTAATAAGACTGTTCCATATCCTTGAAGTTGGGTTCTGTTTGAAGGAGGCCAATTTATACCAATTGATGACTATAATAATATGAAGATATTTATCCTTTATAATATTGTGCTAAATTCCTTCACTGGTGAGAACTCGCTAGAGTGTGTTGGCAGTCAATCTTGTGTTGAAATGGAATAAATTTTGAAAGCCCCAACCACCACAATGTTTTGGTCCGAATAAAGCATCCCACCTGCAAATATTACTCATGGACATGACAAGTGACATTAGACAATCATTTTCATGTTGCAAATAATTGTTTAAATATACAATATTGCAATGGCTTTATGCATTTTTTATTTTCATTTACCTGGGTGGTGAAGGGGGAAAGATAGTGCTAAAATTGTTAGACCTGTTTGTTAGGCAGCGGAAGAAAAAAAAAGCAAATATAACAGAGAATAAACTAAGAAAGATCAAACATGCATAAAACCAAGAACATCAATCATACACTTGACACAGTGATTTATGTGGAAACCCAAATCGGGAAAAAAACACAGGCAATGATTATCGGTCTTTTGTTATTCAAGGGAGAACTACAATAGCCTTAAAAGGAATACAATCATCCTCTCCTCACACACTTGCTTCTCTCTATCTCACATTGTAGTCTACCTCTATGGGTATGCTCATATATATAACATATGTCACTCCGTTACACAGACTGATCATGAGTAGATCACATAGTTACACGAACAGTTCATAAGATTGCATGCATACACATGTGCATGTGCATGTGCATCTACATTTGAATGCATGAGGAAATTTGTTGGCATGTTTCCAACAATATCCACCTTGACAACAATTTACCCGATATATCACGCCCTTAATTAATTCATCGCCTTTTTTGCAAACCAAGAGAAGCCATACACCATCGTAGCTTCTCTAACAAAACTGGTTTCGTAAACATATCTACAAAATTCACTTTTGTATGGACCTTTTCCAGAGCCACTCCACCTTCATCAACAACCTGTCTTACAAAATGGTACTTGACTGAAATATGATTCGTCTTATTGTGATAAGTAGGATTTCTATCCAAATGAATAGCACTTTGACTATCACAAAATACTTTCACTTTGTCCTGCATCCTTCCAAACTCACCCAATAAACCCTGTAACCAAATTACCTCCTTGCATGCATGTGAAGCAGCCATATACTCTGCCTCTGTAGTGGATAAAGCGACTTCATTTTGAATCTTTGACATCTAACTAATAGGTCCTCCTGTAAGAGTAAAGACATATCCTGACGTGGATCTCCTTTTGTCCAAGTCACCTGCAAAATCTGAATCTACATAACCGCAAACTGAATCTTCAGAACCATCATAGGTGATAGAATAACTACTTATGCCTCTAAGATATCGAAGCACCCATTTCACTTCTTCCCAATGCTCTTTTCCTGGATTTTCCATGTATCCACTAACAACACCAACTACATGTGAAATATCTGGGCTAGTACTCACCATCGCATACATCAAACTTCCCACTGCATTATCATATGGTACACGAGACATATAATCCTTTTCTTTGTCATTACTAGGACATAAACCTGAAGAAAGCTTAAAATGGGAAGCCAAAGGGATCTGTATGGGTTTCACATTATTCATACCGAATCTCATAAGTATCCTCTCCACATACTTCTATTGTGATAACCACAACTTACCATTTTTCATGTCTCTATGTATCTCCATGCCTAAGATTTGTTTTGTTGCTCCTAGATCCTTCATATCAATTGCCCTATCCAACTGAGCCTTTACCCTGTTGATTTCGACCATGCTTTTGCTTGCCACAAACATATTGTCAACATATAACACCAAAATAATGAACATGTCATTTTCCAACCTTTTAAAGTAAACACAATGATCGTATTCACTTCTTGTAAAATTTAGGCTCACCATGAAGGAATCAAAATTCTTGTAGCATTGCCTGGGAGACTATCTCAAGCGATACAATGACTTCTTGAGTTTGCAAACAAACCTCTTATTGTGATCCTGAACAAACCCTTCTGGTTGTTCCATATATATATCCTCATCTCAATCTCCATGTAGAAACGTTGTTTTAACATCTAGCTGCTCTAACTCAAGATCAAGTAAAGCAACTAGTGCTAACAGAACACGAACTGAAACAAGCTTCACAATTGGTGAAAAGATCTCATGAAAATCAATACCTTCCTTTTGAGAATACCCTTTTTCTACCAGTCTTTCTTTATACCTTTCGAATTTATCATCAACACCCGTTTTCAGTTTGTAGACCTACTTGTAGCCAACAACCTTCCTGTCCTTTGGAATTTCTACCAGGTCTCATGTTTATTCCTCTCTAAGGCATCCATTTCTTCTTTCATAGATTTCTTCCATTGAGCACTTTCAGATACCTTAATTGCTTCCTGAAAACAACTAGGTTCTCCATCAATAGAAACCAAAGCCACAGATGAAACATAATCGTCATACCTTGCAGGAGGATTCCTGACCTGTGAATATCTCCTCAGAGATGGTTGAGGCATATCCTCAGTTTCCTTGATATTTTCTGCATCTTCATCATATTCTTCTTCTTCTGTAACTTCTCCATGCTCCTTCCTGTCTGAAGATGGTTGAGTTTCCAACTGAATTTTCTAAATTTGTGGTACATGTTCTTGTCTCACTTCAACATCTACCAATTATGATTTTAAGAGTGAGGATTCATCAAATACTACATCTCTGCTAATGATGAGTTTGTGGGCAATAGGATCTCACAATATGTACCCCTTAATTCCATCACCAAACCAACAAAGACATATTTCTTTGATCTCGGATCTAACTTAGAACATTGATCTTTAGAAATAAGAGCATAAGCATCACAACCAAATATTCTCAGATTTGAAAAATCACACAAATGGCCTGTCCATACCTCTTCTGGAATCTTACAATTTATTACAGTTGATGGTGACCGATTTATCATATAACATGATGTAAGAACTTCTTCTACCCACAATTCCTGTTGCATCTTGGAATTACTAAGCATGCTCCTTGCTCTTTCTAGAAGAGTCCTATTCATGTGTTCAACAACACCATTCTGCTGAGGAGTATAAACCGTTGTCTTATGTCTTTCAATCTCATCTTCCTTGCAATAGTTCTCAAATTCCATAGATGTGAACTCACCTCCATTATCTGTCCTTAAACACTTGATTGACCTATCAGTGCTCTTTTCAACCAAAGATCTGAATTGCTTAAAAGTAATAAATACATTAGCTTTTCTTTTAAGTAAATAGACCCAAACCTTTCTAGAGTAATCATCTATAAATGTCACATAATATGACGATCCTCCAAAAGAAACTGTAATGGTCCCCAAACATCTGAATGAATGTAGTCAAGGATACCTTTTCTTATATGCCTTCCTGCTTTAAAATTTTGTCTACAGTGTTTTCCAAAAACATAATACTTGCAGAAATTCAAATTCAGAAACTTCAAACTTGGAAGTGACTTACGATCAACCAGTACCTTAAGCCCTTTCTTGCTCATATGACCCAAACGCTGATGCCATAAACGAACAGAGTCACTTGCATCTTCAGATGCGACAACTGCTTGATTTACTTATGTCCTTCCTTCAAGCTAATAAAGGTTCCTGGTCCTCTTTTCCTTCATGACTACTAAGATGCCTTTGGACACCTTCAATACTCCACCTTGAGCTGTACACCTGTAACCAGCAGAATCTAGAACTCCCAAAGATATCAAGTTCTTTCTTAGTTCGGGTACATGTCTTACATATTTTAATGTTCTTACAGAACCATCATGCATTCTAATCTGGGCGCTGCCAACTCCAACAATTTTACAACAAAAATCATTTCGCATAAAAGCAACACCATCATCAATAGATTGGTAAGTTGAGAACCAATTTCTATGAAGACACATGTGGCTGGACGAACCAGAATCTAACAACCAATGCTAATGTTGATGTGAAACATCACAAGTAGACAATACCTCATCAACCACACCTGAACTTGTTTCGACTACATTAGCTTCCTTTTCTTCTTTTGTGGAGTCCTCCTTAGCTGCATTGTGTCTTTTCCAACAATCATTTTTGAGATGCCTAGATTTTCCACAGAACCAACATTTATGCTTACTCTTCTTGCCCTTTTATTTAGACCTTGATGTACCCCTCTGAATTTTCCCTCTTTTTGTAAATCGTCCTCTGACCACCATTGCTTCTGTTTTAGAGTTTTCCTTATTGGATTTCTTCCTCATTTCCTCACACAACAAAGCTCCCACAATAGTGTCATAATCAATGGCATCTGTTGTGTTAAACCACACAGTTGTGACCATATGATCCCAAGACTCAGGAAACGAACACAGTAGCATAGTAGCCTTGTCCTCATCATCAAACTTTACTTCCATAGCAGTTAATTGAGAAATCAAAGTATTGAAAACATTCAAGTGATCAGTAATTTTCGTACCTTCTTTCATTCACAAGCTGTACAACTGCCTCTTTAA
>SNQJ01S0005874.1:135372-188010 GCA_010110895.2 Picea sitchensis | reverse complement strand
CTGAGGACCATAACTTCAAAAAGAAAAAAACTACAAGATTACATGTTTTTATCAAATAAAAACCCATCCAAAAAAATGAAAGAAATTGTCTCAGAGTACCAGATAATGAGGTATATCAGTAAAGGACAAGGTAATTCATGGGACCTGCACCCCCAGAGTCCCATTTGTAATATGGAATTTTTCCATCAGGCTCATGAAGAGCTTGTTTTGATAGTTGATCTGCCTCCTTGTTGAAATCCGTGAATATGCGTTGGAAGCTAATTTCTTGAAATTTTTTAATTAATTCCTTTGTTCTATAGTTCCATCCTTCAATGGCGCTAGCCAGGAGCCTTACTCTATTATTGATCCATTCTATAATTACCTTTGAGTCTCCCAGTGCTTGAAGTTTTGGAAGGACTAGATGATTAGCCAGAGCAAGAGTTGCCCAAATTCCCAAGAGTTCAACCTTCATATTTGTACCTTCCTCGGAGTTGAGATGCCATATATAAACTGTTGAATCTGGAGTTTTGATTTCCCCCCTTTCTCCACAAAGTTTGTTGTCTAACTGAGCTGCCCCCATCAAAAAAATCAATGGAAAAATCATCATGTTGTGTGATTAGAGAAGCTCTTGTAGGGATAATTTTTTGAGTCGATGGATGCTTCTTGAAGAGACCCAGAGTCTTGATAACCACAGAGTGAACTGAAGGAGAAATATTCTTGAAAGTAGCTTTGTTTCTTTCGATCCAAATAAACCAACATATAAGTGTTGCAAGAGTAGGAGAGACAAATTTATCCTTAGTCCATAAATTAAAACAATCAAATAGTGTAAAACCTTCTCAATTTCTTTTAATCTTTTGTATAAATTTAATTCTTTCCCAGACCAACTTTGTGAAAGTGCACTATAGGAATAGATGGTTGATATCCTCAGATCTTTTTTTACATAAGATACAAAGGCTTGGCCCCTCCCATCCTTTTTGCTGCAATATGTCCCATGTTAGTATTTTTTGTTCAACCACCAACCAGATAAACAATTTGATCTTGAGTTGTAGGTCCCACTTCCAGATGTTATGCCTCCATCCACCTAGAGTCAAAAATATTTGTGTAGAAATAAGTGCCAGATAAGCATTTTTAACCGAAATTGTTCCATAGGAATTACCTCATGTCCACATTAGTTTGTCTTCAGTATCCCTGATAGTAGCTCCAACCCCAATAAGTTCCCTGCGATAAAGATCCCATTCGACTGCCATCTTACCAGCTAACCCCAGATCATCACTACAAAGCTAGTTTTCTGTAAGGGAGCAAAGTTCCAAATGATTTTTAGCTTGTGCAAGTACAATGATCTTTTTCTACTTTAAATTTTCTGTAAGATCAATTGAGAGAAGGGATCTATCTCCTAGTCCTAAGATTCTATCTTTACCAATAGAAATAAGATGACCCGATCCAGGAATCCAGCTAAGCCAATGAGTAATAAGGTGGTCTGACTTAATAAGACTGTTCCATATCCTTGAAGTTGGGTTCTGTTTGAAGGAGGCCAATTTATACCAATTGATGACTATAATAATATGAAGATATTTATCCTTTATAATATTGTGCTAAATTCCTTCACTGGTGAGAACTCGCTAGAGTGTGTTGGCAGTCAATCTTGTGTTGAAATGGAATAAATTTTGAAAGCCCCAACCACCACAATGTTTTGGTCCGAATAAAGCATCCCACCTGCAAATATTACTCATGGACATGACAAGTGACATTAGACAATCATTTTCATGTTGCAAATAATTGTTTAAATATACAATATTGCAATGGCTTTATGCATTTTTTATTTTCATTTACCTGGGTGGTGAAGGGGGAAAGATAGTGCTAAAATTGTTAGACCTGTTTGTTAGGCAGCGGAAGAAAAAAAAAGCAAATATAACAGAGAATAAACTAAGAAAGATCAAACATGCATAAAACCAAGAACATCAATCATACACTTGACACAGTGATTTATGTGGAAACCCAAATCGGGAAAAAAACACAGGCAATGATTATCGGTCTTTTGTTATTCAAGGGAGAACTACAATAGCCTTAAAAGGAATACAATCATCCTCTCCTCACACACTTGCTTCTCTCTATCTCACATTGTAGTCTACCTCTATGGGTATGCTCATATATATAACATATGTCACTCCGTTACACAGACTGATCATGAGTAGATCACATAGTTACACGAACAGTTCATAAGATTGCATGCATACACATGTGCATGTGCATGTGCATCTACATTTGAATGCATGAGGAAATTTGTTGGCATGTTTCCAACAATATCCACCTTGACAACAATTTACCCGATATATCACGCCCTTAATTAATTCATCGCCTTTTTTGCAAACCAAGAGAAGCCATACACCATCGTAGCTTCTCTAACAAAACTGGTTTCGTAAACATATCTACAAAATTCACTTTTGTATGGACCTTTTCCAGAGCCACTCCACCTTCATCAACAACCTGTCTTACAAAATGGTACTTGACTGAAATATGATTCGTCTTATTGTGATAAGTAGGATTTCTATCCAAATGAATAGCACTTTGACTATCACAAAATACTTTCACTTTGTCCTGCATCCTTCCAAACTCACCCAATAAACCCTGTAACCAAATTACCTCCTTGCATGCATGTGAAGCAGCCATATACTCTGCCTCTGTAGTGGATAAAGCGACTTCATTTTGAATCTTTGACATCTAACTAATAGGTCCTCCTGTAAGAGTAAAGACATATCCTGACGTGGATCTCCTTTTGTCCAAGTCACCTGCAAAATCTGAATCTACATAACCGCAAACTGAATCTTCAGAACCATCATAGGTGATAGAATAACTACTTATGCCTCTAAGATATCGAAGCACCCATTTCACTTCTTCCCAATGCTCTTTTCCTGGATTTTCCATGTATCCACTAACAACACCAACTACATGTGAAATATCTGGGCTAGTACTCACCATCGCATACATCAAACTTCCCACTGCATTATCATATGGTACACGAGACATATAATCCTTTTCTTTGTCATTACTAGGACATAAACCTGAAGAAAGCTTAAAATGGGAAGCCAAAGGGATCTGTATGGGTTTCACATTATTCATACCGAATCTCATAAGTATCCTCTCCACATACTTCTATTGTGATAACCACAACTTACCATTTTTCATGTCTCTATGTATCTCCATGCCTAAGATTTGTTTTGTTGCTCCTAGATCCTTCATATCAATTGCCCTATCCAACTGAGCCTTTACCCTGTTGATTTCGACCATGCTTTTGCTTGCCACAAACATATTGTCAACATATAACACCAAAATAATGAACATGTCATTTTCCAACCTTTTAAAGTAAACACAATGATCGTATTCACTTCTTGTAAAATTTAGGCTCACCATGAAGGAATCAAAATTCTTGTAGCATTGCCTGGGAGACTATCTCAAGCGATACAATGACTTCTTGAGTTTGCAAACAAACCTCTTATTGTGATCCTGAACAAACCCTTCTGGTTGTTCCATATATATATCCTCATCTCAATCTCCATGTAGAAACGTTGTTTTAACATCTAGCTGCTCTAACTCAAGATCAAGTAAAGCAACTAGTGCTAACAGAACACGAACTGAAACAAGCTTCACAATTGGTGAAAAGATCTCATGAAAATCAATACCTTCCTTTTGAGAATACCCTTTTTCTACCAGTCTTTCTTTATACCTTTCGAATTTATCATCAACACCCGTTTTCAGTTTGTAGACCTACTTGTAGCCAACAACCTTCCTGTCCTTTGGAATTTCTACCAGGTCTCATGTTTATTCCTCTCTAAGGCATCCATTTCTTCTTTCATAGATTTCTTCCATTGAGCACTTTCAGATACCTTAATTGCTTCCTGAAAACAACTAGGTTCTCCATCAATAGAAACCAAAGCCACAGATGAAACATAATCGTCATACCTTGCAGGAGGATTCCTGACCTGTGAATATCTCCTCAGAGATGGTTGAGGCATATCCTCAGTTTCCTTGATATTTTCTGCATCTTCATCATATTCTTCTTCTTCTGTAACTTCTCCATGCTCCTTCCTGTCTGAAGATGGTTGAGTTTCCAACTGAATTTTCTAAATTTGTGGTACATGTTCTTGTCTCACTTCAACATCTACCAATTATGATTTTAAGAGTGAGGATTCATCAAATACTACATCTCTGCTAATGATGAGTTTGTGGGCAATAGGATCTCACAATATGTACCCCTTAATTCCATCACCAAACCAACAAAGACATATTTCTTTGATCTCGGATCTAACTTAGAACATTGATCTTTAGAAATAAGAGCATAAGCATCACAACCAAATATTCTCAGATTTGAAAAATCACACAAATGGCCTGTCCATACCTCTTCTGGAATCTTACAATTTATTACAGTTGATGGTGACCGATTTATCATATAACATGATGTAAGAACTTCTTCTACCCACAATTCCTGTTGCATCTTGGAATTACTAAGCATGCTCCTTGCTCTTTCTAGAAGAGTCCTATTCATGTGTTCAACAACACCATTCTGCTGAGGAGTATAAACCGTTGTCTTATGTCTTTCAATCTCATCTTCCTTGCAATAGTTCTCAAATTCCATAGATGTGAACTCACCTCCATTATCTGTCCTTAAACACTTGATTGACCTATCAGTGCTCTTTTCAACCAAAGATCTGAATTGCTTAAAAGTAATAAATACATTAGCTTTTCTTTTAAGTAAATAGACCCAAACCTTTCTAGAGTAATCATCTATAAATGTCACATAATATGACGATCCTCCAAAAGAAACTGTAATGGTCCCCAAACATCTGAATGAATGTAGTCAAGGATACCTTTTCTTATATGCCTTCCTGCTTTAAAATTTTGTCTACAGTGTTTTCCAAAAACATAATACTTGCAGAAATTCAAATTCAGAAACTTCAAACTTGGAAGTGACTTACGATCAACCAGTACCTTAAGCCCTTTCTTGCTCATATGACCCAAACGCTGATGCCATAAACGAACAGAGTCACTTGCATCTTCAGATGCGACAACTGCTTGATTTACTTATGTCCTTCCTTCAAGCTAATAAAGGTTCCTGGTCCTCTTTTCCTTCATGACTACTAAGATGCCTTTGGACACCTTCAATACTCCACCTTGAGCTGTACACCTGTAACCAGCAGAATCTAGAACTCCCAAAGATATCAAGTTCTTTCTTAGTTCGGGTACATGTCTTACATATTTTAATGTTCTTACAGAACCATCATGCATTCTAATCTGGGCGCTGCCAACTCCAACAATTTTACAACAAAAATCATTTCGCATAAAAGCAACACCATCATCAATAGATTGGTAAGTTGAGAACCAATTTCTATGAAGACACATGTGGCTGGACGAACCAGAATCTAACAACCAATGCTAATGTTGATGTGAAACATCACAAGTAGACAATACCTCATCAACCACACCTGAACTTGTTTCGACTACATTAGCTTCCTTTTCTTCTTTTGTGGAGTCCTCCTTAGCTGCATTGTGTCTTTTCCAACAATCATTTTTGAGATGCCTAGATTTTCCACAGAACCAACATTTATGCTTACTCTTCTTGCCCTTTTATTTAGACCTTGATGTACCCCTCTGAATTTTCCCTCTTTTTGTAAATCGTCCTCTGACCACCATTGCTTCTGTTTTAGAGTTTTCCTTATTGGATTTCTTCCTCATTTCCTCACACAACAAAGCTCCCACAATAGTGTCATAATCAATGGCATCTGTTGTGTTAAACCACACAGTTGTGACCATATGATCCCAAGACTCAGGAAACGAACACAGTAGCATAGTAGCCTTGTCCTCATCATCAAACTTTACTTCCATAGCAGTTAATTGAGAAATCAAAGTATTGAAAACATTCAAGTGATCAGTAATTTTCGTACCTTCTTTCATTCACAAGCTGTACAACTGCCTCTTTAACAAGATTTTGTTTGACAAATTCTTTATCATATACAAACTCTCCAGGTTGGTCCACAAACCTGTTGTTCTCATCTCTTCAACGATGTTAAACAATACCTCATCTATTAGACACAAGCGAAAAATACTGAGGGCTCTTGCATCCAGATCCTCCCAGTCCTCGTCTGTCATGCTTGTCGATTTCTTTAACCTTCCAGCCAAGGATTTTTGCAATCCTTGTTGCACAAGGAGATCTCGCATCTTGATCTTCCATAGCACAAAGCTATTCTTACCACTGAACTTCTCAATCTCAAACTTGAAACTATGCACTTTCGCCATTAAAAAAAACTACCGTCCAAAACCACTACTTGTAAAAACCAAACCCTTTTAAATGTGAAGAAATAATGGTATAAAACCCAAAAACGTTTAATAAAAAAAAGGTTTTCAAAAAACAATATTTTATACCTACAAAACCCTTTTACTAACCTCACTTTTGATAAAGAGTTCACTTTTTTTAAAAACATCCACTCCCTCTTTAAATAATGGTTCAAAATTATACTCCACCTCACCCACTTGTTTGATTAAAAAAACATTAAATCTTATGCCATGTCACATAACAAGAAACCCTCATACCATCCTAAAAAACCTTTAATTTTTTTTTTCTTTTTTATGATCATCACACCCTTGTATGAGGACCACCTGCGATGATTCCTAATCGTCGCACCTTTCCAATGGATAGTCTACGACGACTTGCACCCAAATCATCGCACCATGTATTATTATGCGTTTGCGATGATGTCACATTGTATACAGTGTATGGCCTGCGACGTTGTCGCATTGTATACAGTGTATGGCTTGCAACGACGTCGCACTGTGTGTTGTGTACGGCCTGCGGCGATTCCTAACTTTTTGGAAATTTGCGTGCTATCGTCGCATTGTCCCACAAGGATGACTTGCGATGGTGTAATAAAACCCGTTCTTGTCTCTCTGGTCCAGCGACCAGATTCTATCCTCCTTCTCTCTCTACTACTTCAACTTTGAGCTCTGATACCACTTGTTAGGCAACGAAAGCAAAACAAAGCAAATATAACATAGCATAAACTAAGCAAGATCAAACACACATAAAACCAAGCACATCAATGATACACTTGACACAGTGATTTATGTGGAAACCCAAATCGGGAAAAAACCACAGGCAATTATTATCGGTCTTCTGTTATTCAAGGGAGAACCACAATAGCCTTCAAAGGCATACAATCATCCTCTCCTCACACACTCACTGCTCTCTAGCTCGCATTGTATTCTACCTCCATGGGTATGCTTGTATATATAACATCTATCACTTAGTTACACATATTGATCATGAGTAGATCACATAGTTACACGAACAATTCATAAGATTGCATGCATACGCATGTGCATGTACATCTTCATGTGAAAGCATGAGGAAATTCGTTGACATGTTTCCAACAATCTCCACATTGACAACACTGTTGTGATTGGCTAATTCTTCTTAGTATTTTCTATTAAACATTCTCCAATATATCCAAACGCTCTGCTAAACTATCGACCAACTGTGTTTATGTTAAAACACTAATCATAAGTTAGTTGGATAGTTAAGTTAACCTAACTGTTATTCAGTTACATGACAGTTATGGTCTTTTGTATTATATATGTACATCTATGTACATAATGATTTACAGAAGCATTGATGAATAGAGTATGCATTTTCTGCCTTTGTTTATTTATCTCTGTTCATCATGGTTTCTTGATTGCTTCAGTTATTTACATTATGTTTCTACTCTTTTCTTCATTTTGAATCTAACAGTGGTATCAGAGCAGGCCTGAGCCTCACTTCATCACTGAAGGGCCCAGGGTCCCTGAGATTTGAAAGCAACTTCATGCTTGAGTTGAACCCGTGAAGAGGCAAATCCAAAGAAATGTTTGGTTGTTGGTTCGTGTTTCTAGTCATTTTGTGCGCAGTAAAGAATGCAAAGAAAGAGCCGTGGGTTTAGTGAAATTGTGGTCTGTTTGTCTGCGACTCAAATCCACAGAGAAAAGAAGGTTGGGGTTCGTCTGTGCGTAGAGGTAAGAGACCATCTCGTGTGTTGTTCGAGAGCAAGCCAGAAACTGTGAGGGCAAGTCGAAAACGCGAAAACGTACATGATGAGAACCATATGAATTATTTTAGATTGAGTCAGGGTTTCGTTGTCTGAGCTACATAAATTTTAGCGATCTATGCCGCTCTGATTGGGAACCTGTTTTGAGAAATTTCATGAATCTGGAGCAATACGCGTGATCTTGAGATCTCTCCCGTTTAAATGATCTGGATCTACCCTGGTTTGCCTCCAACTAACCTGCGAGGGTTTTCATGAACCGACTAATGTAGGGGAAGCTTTTAGCTTACATAAATGCGGCACTATCAAAAGGTTCCACAAATTAAAGCTGTCAAAGATATCAACTTCTTGGACTAGTAAGGAACCAACAATGACCAGACGTGAGATGATTGGACGTGCCATAACCGTTACTGGAAAGACTCTAGTCACCTTTATAATTTCAAGGCTTGCATCAAATGAAAGTTGAAGTTTAGAATTCATTAGAGTAAAAGGGATGCATTTTTATTCACAACCGTGGAGTTTATGCATTTTTTTTCATTATTTTTAAACTCACTTCTACCACGATATAAAAAATCATAAGCATTTTTTATTAAAAAAATGTGATATAATATGTTTTTTTAAGGAATTATATGGGAGTTATAAGTTTGAAAATTTATATGGACAAGTTTTCTCCAAGTTATAAGGGTGCTTGTCATGGTGTTATAAAAAGTTTATTTTTGGTTAAGGAGTTATAAGAATGCTTGCAAATACAACATTGATTGTAATTGGAGTTATAAGGGTTTGATATTTATTTGAAGACTTTTTGTAAAGGTGTTATAAGAAGTTTTTTGGAAGTTATAAGGTGGTTGTAAAGGTGTTATAAGGGGTCCAACAAATTGTATTTGTTGTTATTTGTAGACCCACCCGAAATTGAATAAGGGGGTCTATCTTAGGATCTTTGTGTGAGTCATTGGTTATCCTGTAGTTTTTGGCACATTTATGCAACAGACGATTTCTCTTCACATGCACAACATGATACAAAATTGAATTGTGTGGCATCAACAAACATCTCTCTTCCATATTCTGCATAATGGCAAGAATTGAAGAACTATTTACAATATTGCGCACATTAATTAACTCAACTACAGAATCTACAATTGCAATAAACAAGTGCACCTTAATTAACTCAACTACAGACTCTACAATTGCAATAAACAAGTGAACCCTCAGTACATTGATTACTTGTTTACAAGTAACGACAACAACAATTAATATGTTAAACATCAAAACAGTTGTTGTCTCATTGAGTTAAGTCTTCTGTTTCCTTGACAATTAACAATGTGGTTTTAATGATATCAAGGATGAGAATGAAGACTCTCAGTTGACTAGTAATGAAAGCCATAAACATGAAGATCAGTTAGATGAAGTCCTCCGTTAGAAAAAAGCCATGTATATAAATGTATTGTTCTACCATGGGAAGAATTACGATTTAAATGAAATCTATATGGACTAGGATATGAAATGATGCTAACAACCTTTTTGATATTCCTAATTATAGCGAACCTGCTTGCTTTGTGAGTGGAGGTTTTTTGA
The DNA here is from genome assembly GCA_010110895.2 of Picea sitchensis. NCBI lineage: Eukaryota > Viridiplantae > Streptophyta > Pinopsida > Pinales > Pinaceae > Picea > Picea sitchensis. The sequence continues at coordinate 178,393 of SNQJ01S0005874.1, read as the reverse complement.
ATGATGATAAGATTACATAGCTTGAGGATATTGGTAAAGAACAAGTACAGCATATAGCTGATGATGATGTTAATCTACGATAAAGAACCCATACAATGCAAACGTTGTCACCGGTTTGGCCATGATAGTCAAACTGCTTTGATCTTCACCCATGCAAATTTTGTGGGAAGACAAATCACCTCAAAGAAGGTGTCAAAAGTGCAAAGGAAACAACTCTATTTTGGATGTTAGGGGAATTGACGTTGGCGTGCTTGTACCAAATTATTGGAGCAAATTTTATCACGACTTATACACAAGCATAAATACATTTGATTGGAGATATTTCACATGATGGACATGAATGTTTTCAAGATTTGATGATTTAGGGTATGATTAGGGCCCAATTGATGTAGTCTTTGAGTTGAAGATCGAGTCTTCAGACTCCACCGAAAGATAGTTTTATGTGTTGGATCTCTTCTTGGCTATACTTGTGAATGACGGTCAAAGAATTGGAACCACTTGTCCCCGATAGGGGGGAATCTAGTTGAGTCGTTCCAAGTTTGATTTAGAGCCCATGAACAGATGATTGTTTTGATATGGTTTGTATCTTAAAACTGATCAATCACAAGACATGAATTTTTGCTTGTTATATTTTCAGATTTTTTATCTTTGAGCTCATAGTTTATGGTCAACTTAAACCATGCCATTTAGTAGAAAAAATCAACTTCTTCTAGACATTCGGTTTGTGGTAATCCACTGTATTGGTTTGTATTTTCCTGAAACCATCAGATGAGTTTGTGGTCAACCCTAAACCACCAATTTAGTAGAAGACGCCAACTTCATGAGCATTTTCTTCGGAGTTTAGAGAGCATCTTCAGCCAGCCTTTTGAATATTCGCTTGACACATGTGTTTGTCAAGCAGTGGGTAGTTTTTCAAAAAGAACAACTTATGATTAAGGGGATGTTAAAACACTAATCATAAGTTAGTTGAATAGTTAAGTTAACCTAACTGTTATTCAGTTACATGACAGTTATGGTCTTTGTATTATATATGTACATCTATGTACATGATGATTTACAAAAGCATTGATGAATAGAGTATGCCTTTTCCGCCTTTGTTTATTTATCTCTGTTCATCATGATTTCTTAATTGCTTCAGTTATTTACATTATGTTTCTACTCTTTTCTTCATTTTGAATATAACAGTTTATGCCAACTGTCAAAATATAAACTTCAGTTAAATATAAATTTGATTGGGCTGAGCTTATGCAACTGTCAAACTATATTTTATATATTTATGGGCTGCCACTGTGTCGGGTTTTAGTCTTTAAGCTGGGTTTTATGAGATTAGTTTGCCAAGAAGGAATTTGTGTTTTACTGTAGTGTTAGCACGCACGAAAATGATGGTATAAGTTGGAATGAACTGAGTTTCTGCAAACTGTCAAAACAAGATTTATGTATTTATGAGCTGCTTCTATTCAGGGTTTGGTTATTTAGGCCAGGGTTATGTGAGTTTAGATTGCGAGTGTTAGCACACACACACAAAAATGATGGTAATTGACTACTCTGTTTGCTTTTTGGGTATGAGGGTAATATCGTTTATATTTCTGAAGTTGAACCTGTGTCACCCTTCTTTCATTTCAATTTTCAATATCAAGTTTCATTGTGACCAATTTTGGTAAAAGTGGGTTTTTAATTGTCAACCTCAAGTTTCATTTCACCGAGTCAGTAGTTTTAGATGAAGCAACATTCAATATGTACATAGATTGATGGAGTCCTATCAGTCAATAAATTTTTCTACTGACAATCTGATCTGTCTAGAATGAATGTTCTAGTAGTGGGAGTGCAAAACTGGTAATTTTTTGTGGATAACTGGTGAACAATAGCATGTATTTGTTGAACTGATGTGCCCTGTCCATTTTCATTTCCTTTCCAGTTAAAGATATCGGTTAGGGTGAAGTTTCAATATTTTTTAAACCAGCTCTCCAATGCTCTGGATTCCTATTTCTATTAGCTCTACAATGTTATGGATTCCTTGCTGAACAGTTGCTTCAACTTCTTTCCATGCTTTTCATCCAGTGAACTAGGCATCCCTTGCCATCCTTCATAGCCTAAACAACTGTTTTTCAACTTCAAACTCGTTTTCTATTCCTACGGGGCGAATCCATATGCTCTTTTGATGGTATGTGTGGAACTGTATGTATGGGCGTCATGAATTTTATTCGTATGGTTTGGATCTCTAAGAGCTAGAACTTCATGGTTTTCTTCAGTAATCTGTACTCTTACTTGTGCCATGTTCTGTCTCTTTTCCCCATATCCAGTAATCTGTACTCTTAAAACATGCCCATGACCCTTGGAAGTGATCGTAATCTCATCTTCATTATTAGAATCCCGAAGACACTTCGGATTTAATGGCATCCACTAGTAATGGTCGCCATATTGAAGGCATCGAGTACTCTTATTCCTCCGCAAATATTTCAAGTTCCTTTCCTTCCTTTTATCCTCCAGATTATTTTCCAGTTTGCTCTGTGCAGTGCCTTATGGCTCCAGTAGCTTTTCCACAACCAGACTCTCAATGCTTTCAAAATTCTGTGTAGTAATGGTAGCCATATTGATGGCATCGAGATGTTTGTACTCTTATTTCTCTGCAAATATTTCAGTTTTTTTCCAGCCTTGTATCCTCCAGATTCTTTTCCGAATTGCTCTGCGCAGTGCCTGGCTCCAGTAGCTTTTCCACATCCAAACTCCCAATCCTTTCAGTCTCCGTGATCCTTTCAAAATCCTGTGTAGTATTATAGGTCGCCATATTGACATCCAGACTCTCAATCCTTTAACCCTAAAATTCTGTGTAGTCATCTGAAGTCAAAACGAGCTTGATTAAACTGAATTTTTCCCAACTGTTAGTTAAAGAGCAAAAGAGCTTAATTAAACTGATTTTTTCGCAACTGTTAAATAGCAGCATCGCTAGAAGGAGGGCTTGAACCTCCGACCTTGTGGTTAACAGCCACACGCTCTAACCAACTGAGCTATTCCAGCTTCAATTGACTTGTTTTTATACCTACAATTCTTTCCTCACCCGTAATTGAAATTGGAGCGCCATCGATGGAGACGTTTGAGAATTAACGAGATGAAGATTTTGAAGTAATTATATTCTAAATTGTAATATAATGAACTTACGAAGACATCTCTAGGTAGGTTCTATCTGCATTCCAAAGCATTCTACTACACCAACTCTTATTGCATTGCAAAGTCCTAAAGCACTTATACACTTAATTACCTACTAAGTAACAATTTACACCGTAACTTTGTCTAGAACTTAAATTTAGTTTTCCATCAACTTCTTTATGACCTCTAAATGACCAAATTATCCTCAATATATATGATAACCACACTTGGCCTAACCAACTCTTATTGTGCTACCAAGCCATGACACGACTCATCGATGCGACCATCTTCCTCCACCAACTCCAGTTCTACTTAACTAGCCAACCACCAAGCCAACACTGCTAACTTTGCAAACTGGCCGAAGGTCATCAACATGCTTAGGACTCTCTCACTCCAATGGACCATTACCTGTCTCCCTCCAATGGACCAAGTTATATGTGCCACATAGCTATCAATGGAAAGGAGAGGGTGGAATTGTTGCCTAGTATGTCCATTTGTCTTAATTGATACCGTCGCAACATTCCCTACGAACTAGACAAGTCCCTTAGCACCGCAATGCCTCCTCTTCCACTTCATTTTCTATGCTCTCTCATGTGTGAAACCCACTACAAAGGTGTGTTTTCTCATGGCCAAAAGTCCAAACAACCACAAATTCCACCTAAAACTATGTTCTACACCATCTATAGATTTCATCCAAGTCCATTAACCTATTCATCCAAGTCTATTGAGACATGCACCTCAACAATCTCAAAGCCTCGCCGATCTCAAAACGCAAAACCTCAACAATCTATTGTCTCAAAATCTCAAAGCCTCACCAATCTCAAAACGCAAAACCTAAACAATCTATTGCATGGTCACTTTTACAACTCATACACAACTATACACTACACTATGCCGCCATAAACAATCGGGATATCCATACAAGTTCACAGAGGATATACCATTGTGATATTAAAACCCTTTTCCAATGAATAAAATGACTCACATCACAGAACAAATAAAATACCAAAATGCACTAATTTGTATTGCTTACTTGATTGTTGTCACACTTAAGGTGTCAAGTACTATCGAGAACACACCCCAACTTGTGATTTTCACAATGATTTAATTTTTTGACTCTCTTGACCTCCTTATTCAAATTTCAAGTAGGTCCATTTACAATAGATCTTCTTGTAATTCCTCTTTTTGAACAAATCAATGACTTGGTCCAACTTGAACCTTATGCTTCAATTTCAATAAAACAACAAAATATTGATTCAAAAGACACTTGAATTTAAGACTGTATCAATTGAAACATACTTTACATCAACCATGTATGGGTATGACCGTTGAATTTTTATTTTTATTTTTTTTAACAATGAAAATGAGGAATAAACAACTCTTTGTCCTCTTACATGAGATTACACACTGCTTTGTAGATGTTTAATTTTATATTTCACTTTGATCAAGTCATTATGCATTGTTTTACCATGTGTGTTGTGACAAATTGTAATTAAGTGTCAAAATAGATACGGAATAGAGTATCACACATTTAAAATCGCACAAGTACAATGTGTACCTTAGACCATTTTATTCAAATTTCAGAACAGGTCTAGGACACAACTACCACTACAAATTGATTTTTTTTTATTACAAAAAGTTGATACAAGAAGCTCTAATACCATGTTAAGAAATAGAACAAGCAAGATACAAGACAAGAACTTGGAAGAAAAGTATTTAAGTCATTTTCAACATATGCATTCATCTCATGATGTCAATATATAGTACATAGATTTGACCACATCCAGATCAAAATCTTAGTGACAACTTATCAATGGATAATGACAACACCTCATTAATAAATAAGGATGACAACTCATAAGAATGTGGTCTTAAATTTCGTGATTACCTAGAAACTTTGTGATTATCTAGGGATTCACAATCTAAAATAATACAATTATGTATCTCTAAAACAAGCAAGCATGCATACTTGTTTATATAAAAATTAATAACTATGCAATATTAAAGGAAACCTAGTGCGAAGGGTACCTTCCTTTTGCATGCAACTCTCACTGTATCTAGCAAATTGTCTAAAGAAAATCATCATATGACATTTAATGTTCTTTAAGTCTATGACAACTTAACAAAGAGACTATAAATTTTCTGATGAAATGATACACTTGTACATTGGCTTACCTCTTTGTCTATTCAAGAAAGGAAATCTAGCCAATGCATTTCTTGCATCATTTTATTTTATAGTCTTGTGCATGCTTGTCATATAATTGTTTCTGTCAAAATAAATATCAACAATTCATTAAGTATTGGAAAATCAAAGACCCACCCATAAGTTTATTACGTATTGAAAAATCAAATAACATATATGTTAAAAAAAACTTTATAATGACGACTTACAAATTCAATGATTTGGGAATCAAAATCTTTTTGACGATTGATGGTATGTGGTCATTCTATTTAACACCAAACCAAGGTTCTCAAGGTTCAAGGTTCTCATAGTTGAAACATATAATAAAAACAATTGCTTCGAGAGAAGCAATGTGCATTTACAACCTAGTATGATAGAGTTGTTGTCACGTGGGTAATGTATTTACAACACACATTATCATATGTCAGCTTGAAAAAATAAATTATAACAAATAATAACAGTAATACTACATGTTATCCAAATATAGATACAAATAAAAACTACTATATAGTGAGACAAAAAAAAGAGAGACTACTCCCAACCCAAATCCATTATAAATGATCAAAAAATTTATTCCCCATGAAATTCAATCCCTCTCGATGCTTGATAGATCAATGGTTAAGATGGATCTACGTTGATTTTATAAACCACAAATCAATTTTCATATAAGAAGAAAAAGGAAATGAGTTTAATAACATTAATAAGTGTGATGTCTACTCACCAAAAGCCTTATCCTCTCACAACTTCTCTAATTTATTAACACATTATTTCCCAACTTTAAACATATGTGTAAATGCCTTGTTTTTAACCTAAGGTATATGTAAAGGCCTTGCTTATAACCTACACTCATGAGCTAATTTTGTAATTTGTCTACTATCATTAATACAAAATCTTTTAAAACCTTTGGCATTTTCTTCTCACCTCTTTTATGCACCAAGTTGCACCAAATTCATCCAAAAAGGATTTGGCGCTCCTAAATATTTATGGGCCGTGTAAAGATCGTAAGTTGTTCTGGAGTTCAGTAGCAAACAACGGTATCCTTTCTACCCCAAATCTTATCATTGTCGGTGACCTAAACTTCATCTTGTCCTCGAACGAAAACTGGGGTGGTTCCTTTGTTCCTGGTTAAAATGAGGTTTTTTTTAGAGACTTACTCACTTCCTTGAAGTTGGTCGATCTTAAGCTGACCAAGTTGGTCCCTACATGGTGCAACAGTCGCGCTGGTCAACATGCTATTGCTAGAAGACTCGATAGATGCTTAGTATCTGAAGGTACCTTGTCCATTGTGGGCCTTTCAAGATCTTGGGTGGAATATCCCTACATCTCAGATCACACTCCTATACTTATTCAATTGGAGAAATCTCCCTTGTACAAGGCGTTTCCATTCAAGTTTAATGCACATTGGCTGCAGGAGTCTGAATTTGAAAATCTGATCCATTTAATATGGAAGGACCCCCGATTCCTGGTGGAGAGTAATAAACAACTGCAACTGGTTTAGAAACTCAAAGAAGTCAATATTCAAACAAAATTTTGGATAAAAGAAGTAAAGGCACATGAAAGATTATTATTGGAAAACTGGGAATCGAAAATCGAGCAACTTTTATTTAAAACAGTTGAGGGTCCCTTATATTTGGAGGATGATAGGTATCTTCGTGTGCTAGAAACAAACAGGAACAATTTTCTTCTTGGGGAGGAGGAGGCTTGGAGAGTCTGTAGCAGGGTTACTTGGATAAAAAGTGGAGACTCTAATACTAAATTCTTTCACAATATGGCAAGCTTCAACAAGAACCGGAAGCATGTTTGGGAATTAATATTGGGCAATGGAGACAAACTAATAGGGCAGAAGGCGATTAAAGAGGAGGTTGTTAACTATTTAAAAAAATAAAATAAAGAAAAATATAGAACTAACTATTCTAAGCTAGTTAGGATTTCCAGCCTTTATCCTAGGATGGTGAATGGGGATGAAGATGAAATTCTCTTTAAACCTATTACTCTGGAGGAAATAAAATCTGTTCTAGAAAATTTTAAAAAAGAAAGAAGCCCAGGACCTAATGGGTGGACAACTGAGTTCTTTATCTTTTTCTTCGATCTTGTGGGAGATGATTTTCTCAAGATGGTGGAGGACTCGAGGAGAAAAGGCCAACTTTGTGGAGGTCTTAATTCCAATTTTATTGCCCTTATTATGATGGTAAACAAGCTGGTCTCCTTCGATGACTATCGACCAATCTCCTTATGTAATCTCATTTATAAGGTTATCTCAAAAATCATTGCAAATCGGATAAAGCCGATTCTGTCAAAGTGTCTATCTTTAGAACAACTGGGGTTCCTGAAGGGTAGAAGGATTCAAGACGCTATTGGTTCGGCCCATGAAACCCTCCACAACATAAAAAAAGAAGAATATCAAATCTCTAGTTTTGAAATTAGATCTCAAAAAAGCCTATGACAGCATAGACTAGGAGTACTTAAGGCTGATATTACTCACAGTAGGCTTCGAGGTTAAGCTAATAGATTGGATAATGTGCTTCGTAACTAGTGCCAACTTTGCAGTTTTGATCAACGAATATGCGACGGATTACTTCAAGAGTTGGAAGGGACTTCGTCAGGGATGCCCATTATCCCCGTATCTATTCATTTTGATTATGGAAGGGCTCAACCTAATGTTATCTAGAGGCAACGATGATCATAGTATTTCTAGTATAAATGTAACAAAGCATTTGAAAATTATCCATTTAATGTTTGTTGATGATGTTCTTGTAATGTCCAAGGCATATCCGTTGGAGTGGAGATGGATATTATACATTCTTCAAGCTTATTGTTTTGTTTCAGGTCTCTGCATAAATTCTTCAAAAACTACAGTCCACTACTGGAGGCTTGAGGATCTGGAGCTTAATCAATTAAAAGCCATCTTAATGTTTACCTTTGATGATTTAAACTCTGGTTTCAAGTACTTAGGCTACTATCTAAAGCTGTGAGTTGCAAAAGCTAAATATTGGGGTTGGTTGGTGGCAAAGATCGAAAATAAAATTGAGCTTTGGTGTAATCAATGGCTATCGATCGAAGGTAGATTAATCCTGGTCAAAACAGTACTGGAGAGTCAATCGGTCTTCTGGATGTCTATGGAGGTGATTCCTAAATCTGTTTTAACTCGAATCCAACAATGAATGTTTGCGTTCTTGTGGAGTGGCCAGAAGGAAACACATCACTTCCATCTCTGTAGATGGGATCTCCTGGCAAGACCAAAATGTTGTGGGGGAAGGGGGCTCAGAAACCTCGTTACTTTCAACTCTTCTTTACTGGCAAACACATTTTGGAGGGCGCTCACTGTCGATAGAATTTGGCACATAATTCTTTTAGATAAATACATGGAGGATACTTTGGTGGTCAAATGGCTCTGTAAGTCAGCATACCAACAACAGAGGACGTCAAGCTTTTGGAGTGGCTTGACCAAGAATCTATTCATGTTATTGCACTGGCTTCGTTGGAGCCCTGTTTCTGGAAACTCGATTTCATTAGGCAAGGATAAAATCACCGGGTTGGAGGATAGTTAGCTAATCTCATACTCTCTACGATCTCACATGTTCAATAAACACATAACAGTCCTAGCTCAGGAGAGAGATACTGACAGTGGATCTCCCTCTCCCGATCGGTGGCATACCAGTGTTTCCTTGGGTCTCATTGGTCAAGATGCTACAAAATGGGATCGATTCGTCAATGCATTAAGGGGCACATGTTTAACTCTTAGAATTGGTGTGGATACCCTGGTGTGGGCAGGGGGGGATGCGTTAGGGCTTATTACAACAAAAAATCTCTATCAGGCACTTATAAACCCTCTTGATTTCCAGTGTGACAAAGCTTGGGTTCATAAACTGTGGAAGTCGCTAGTACAACTCAAAATTAAAATGTTTGTGTGGTTGGAAGCTTTTGATAAAATCCTTACTTGGGAAGCACTTCAAAGGAAAGGTTGGGAAAGCTCAGGGGTTTGCAATCTTTGCAACTGCAACTCCGATAATGTCAGTCATCTATTAATCCACTGCTCTTTCACAAAGGTAGTGTGGCACTATTTGTATGAACTCTATCATTTAAAAATCCAGTGGGTTGGCACAACAGTCTCAGACTGTTTAAACGAGTGGACAACAGAAAAATCTTCTCCAGTCAGCTTGGCCACCATTGTTTGTTGGGACATTTGGCTTGAGAGGAATAAGGTTTTCTTTGAGGAATTCACTCCCTCTCACCTCTCAGTGGTGCATAGGATATCAATTACCTTCTCTTAGCAACTAGATATTATAAATCCTATCCCAAATAGAGTGTGTGATATTACTCACATCAAGGGATTTACTTTGGCTTGTTTCGATGGAGCGGCCCTTTCAACTGGGGAGTGTTGTGCAACAGGTGTTTTTTTCAAGACACATGCTTTGAGGGTTACCAAATGGTACATTAATTGTGGAGCGGGTACCAACACTAAGGCGGAGCTCATGGGATTATGGCCGACTCTCACTTTGGCTTCGCTTTGGGTGATTGAAAAAATTCAAATCCTGGGGGATTCAAAAGTTATTATTGATTGGATGAATCAAAAGGGACAACTCCAAGAGGTGAATATCGAAGGCTGGAAATGAAAAACAAAGGAACTAGAAAGTAATTTCAAAGATATTAGTTTCCAACACATTTACAGGGAACACAATAAAGAGGCAGACTTACTGTCAAAGAGGGTGCTAAAGGAACCTAAAGGTATACTGTTTGTTTATCATTGGGACAATAGGGAAGAAATCCTTCCTATGCATATTAATATCTTTGAAGCTTGAGCTGACCGAGAAGCCTGGTGAGTAAATAGGTGGTTTTGAGGAGAGCATAGTTTCCTATCCTTTGGTTTCCAACCCTTTTTTCAGTTGATTGTTGTAGTTTTTTGTGTGAACAACTCTTTAGTCTCCTTTGTATTCAACACAACCCAAACTTTCATTTGGCTGATCCTTCTCTGTATCGTGCAAAATTGATACCGTATTGTAAAACAAATGATACCTTATATAATTTTGAGACATTTTTCTATTGGAAAAAAAGTTGTACCCAATTCAACCTACATATCTTGTATGCCTAATTTTCTCAATGTAAGTTGTACATTTCTAAACTCTATGGAGGTTGTCAGTAAACCATGATAGGAAATTTCCTTGAAAATAATTTTACCTATTATAGTTCTTCAAAAATTTCCATAAACCATGTAGTGTTCCTTAACGTTTAGACTTCAAACATAAACCAGATGTATAGAGAATATGAATTCAGAAACCATATAAAAGTGATAAATAAATGAAATGTGTGAAATATAACATTGTATCATGATAATCAGAACAAAGAAATTAATGTTCACTTACCTCTTAAGGTGGGGCGAGCTTTCACTAAGAAAAGCTCCAAATACAACAACACTCAACAAAACATTTCATAGTGTAACACACCCAACCCCTAAATACTCTTTTAAGAGATGGGGCATCATAATTTCATTTTCCTTAACTATTTGAAGTCCTAATTCCGAGATCTCTCTCAGCTTCTGCTTGCCACAAGATTTCTAACGATTGCCACCATACTGAAATTTGAGTTATAGATTGCAAGTTATTGCCTCCCGAAGCTCTTTGGGAATTATTAGTCATGGACCACGTGGGTCCATCTCATTCATACTATCTCCAGATTTCTACATCTACAGTGGAAGTCCATCCACCGTCAAATCCAATGGTGGGGCTTGTTCCTTATTTAACACACAGGCTAGAGGGGAATTCGACATTCAACTCTGAATGCCCCTTTTTCTTTATGCGCGTATATTGCCCAGAGTTCCAAAATATCAAACTCCGAAGGAGCCCGAAATATCGCCACATGGCTCCGACCTTCGAGTCTTTCGGTCTATTTGTGACACTACACCCCAAACCTCTAGAGTCCCTAAGTCTCGGACTCTCGAAGGGTTCTCCTTGAACGAGGTAACATATTAAATGAAGAGCTAAGGAAAGGTGGGCCACGACTACTCCACCCACCAATAAGCCAAGCGAACACATGCCAAGGGGGGAATGAAACGTGGCCCCTTCAGTGGGTGACATGTGTCACATGTTAATGGGCCTATAGGGTTTGTGAAACGTACGAATATAGGTGACACGTGGCACGTCAAATGTGGTTCCACATCACCCTGGTGATGTCAGCATACCACATCACCCTGGACTGATCGCCTTCCAAGTCCCTCACTTTTACGGTCATGGTGTGCCCACGTAACCTTTAGATCTATGGCCTCCATCCCTTCGTGACTTCGTCGTTCGGGGAATTGTGGGGTGACTTCCTCCTTTCTCCTGGAGTGATCAACGTCGAACCGACCATGGTCGAGATATAATGGTTAGGAGAGATCCTGAAGGGTCTCTATATCTACGGTTCACGTTTATTCATAGCTCTGACATTCAGGGAGTTTACCCGCTGCACACTCCTTGTCTCCCAAAGTAGGACTTCATCGAAGTGCCAAATACATTCTAGATCCAACAGTCAGGGGAGATCTCGAAGGGTATCTATATCTATGGTTCACATTTATTCGCAGCTCCTAGATTCGGGGAGTTTACCCACTGCACACTCCTTGTCTCCCGGAGTAGGAATTCACCAAAGTGTTGAATACAATGTAGATCTAATGGTCAGGGGAGATCCCGAAGGGTCCTCAGATCTATGGCTCCTATCTCTTTGTAACTTCGATGTTCAGAGGTTCCCTTGCCTTGAACCATACTTTCTTCTAGAGTTCAGAACTCCTGAAGTCTCAGGTACTCCACCAAACTTTGGTCGAGCATTCATGCATTAGGGGGTTGACATACAACAGAGGCTAGGGGTGACATGAGCCCTCGTTAGGAGGTGACACATGTCACTTTCTAATGGAATTTAGGGTCTGTGAGAAACACAAATCAGGGTGACACTTGGCATACAAGATAGTGGTCCACGTCACCCTAGGTGACGTTGGTGTGCCACGTCAATCGGAGACTGACTGCCTTTGGGGATTCCTAGCTTCACTTACTTGCCAAACCTCTCGGATTTTCGAAGTCCAAATTCCCTTCCGGCTGTCTCCCAATACCTGTTAGATCCCACGATCGAGGTGTGTTCATGTAGATCCATGAATCTATGACTTATGTTAATTCGTGACTTCGACGTTCGAGGGGGTTTATACCCGCTCCACAGTAAGATATTTGGTGGAGAGAAGTTGCAGATATCGGGGGTAGAAATAACATCCAAGAGGGTTTAACCTCTGCAATCCTCCTAGACTGTCGATCTGTAGATTCAGCAGGATCAATGGTTGGCATCAATGCCACCACAGGCGAGCAATTTCTATTGTGGAACTCGGGAAAGGAGATAAACGACGTGCTAGTTGGGACTCCACAATCGTCCTTGATAATATATATCTATGTCAATTCAATCACAACCATCGATCCTCGATAGGAGGTTAGCGCCTAAACAAATTGAGTGAGGTCATAGCCTCGATCACCTAGGTCGGAGTTATAGGTCCTTAGGTCTACAGATCTTAACACTTCGACGCTTAACTTCTTTCGGGCCTAGCATTGGGTTTCCAGAACTTGGTCACATGGGTCCTTTGGAAACTCTTGTGGGATACACACTAATTCCTTTATCCATAAATGGGTTAAGGACATGGGAATGAGCCCTCGATCATGTGGGTGAAAGATCTGAAGGAGGCGTCCTCCTTCCACAAGGTTTGAACTTGTAGTTCCCGCTAAGGGAATTCAAGAGGTCGATGTTGGGTGCATGTTATATTCTTTGCATGAGTAGTAGTGTTTAAGCGTATGCACCGGGCGCACATGGGGGTTAGAGGGGGGGCCACTAGCCCCCCCCCTCGAGGGGTGCAGGGGACCGCATTTTTTGGGACCACATTATATTTAGGTGGTTTTTCGGCACATGGTTTCTTTTTGCTGATGGTTTTCTATTTCCGGTTAAGGAATTAGGGTTTTGGACTAATCCAGGTCAATGGGTTAGGGTTTTGGATGCTTTTGGATCCTATATGTATTTTGTATTGTAAACATTGTAACACAATGAATGAATATAGAATATGTTGGTTTTCCCAATTTGGGTTTCCAGGGGAAAAGTATCTGTGTAATGTTTGTATTTACCATTGTATCTTTTCTGTTCTTTTTCTAAATATCTGTTTGCAGTAGATATTGTACAAGGTTAGAATTTACAGTCGACAACACCGAAATTATCTAGCTAAGCCCATGTCGACTCTTGCACTACAAAGTCCATGTTGGGGAAAATTCCCCTTAGGAAATCTCCAACCAGTGAAGAAACTGTAGCCTATACTTAGACTTACTTACATGCTTACGTCCCATATATTTCTAACTATTAAACTGGGGAAAACAGAATACCATGTAAATATATCAGTTTACAGAAGCAAATGAGCACTTCTAATCACTGTTCAAACACTGTAAAACTTAACCATAAACATAGACATTCAATCATCACATTCATTTTATTACATGAAGTATGAAGATACTTATCAGAAACTGGAAACCGTGAAGTGACTGTTGAAAGGGGTGCTTGTTTCCACCCAACCATAGGCGCAACCAATCCTGATGGATTTACCGTTGGCCACCCCCGAGATAGACCATGATTCTCTAAGAGAGACTCTTTCTCCTTTCTCAATGACATTCAAGGACGAAGGTTACTCTCCTCCTCCCAAAGGATCTTGGAAATTGGTTTTTCTCGATACCAAACAAGGAGGTCTGCATGAGTACTTCCATATTCACTCGTTGACCTCGTTTATCATCTTGTAGTGAAGACCCTACCCATGGAATATTGCACCCAGAACGAGATTTATTCTTAGTTTTTCCTCTCAACTCCAGAGTTTAAAAACACTCTCTTCCCTTCTGGAGATTATTTTCTCCACTCTTCTTTCTTGCAGATCTGCCTCTATCCCCCAAATTGCTTCCTTTCTTTCCTTCCTCAACAAGGTCGTGTGGGTCCGAATCCCCAACTCGTGTTCAGGTCTGGAAGCCTTAGAGATGGGTACCCTGTCCCATCTCCTCATCAGGGATGATTTTAAGGATGGAAATTTATTTTTATATGTAGAAACCTTGGCGAATATTACTAATTCTTCATATGAAAACTATACATGTTTCGCGATAGTTTTGTTAAAATATTCAAATTTATAAGGATTTTACATAGTTTGTCTAAAATTTTGGCGATTGTTAAGGCAAAACAATTTTATCCTATAAAATTTGGGCGAATCATTTTTAGAATAACAAATTTTGTTTTGGAAAAAACCATGGAAAATTAGCCCATGAGCGGAATTTAGCCCCTAAAATCATCCATGCTGCTCATTAAATCTTGAGGAGGGCCTTCCAACTACCAACCTGACAGGTAATTCATTTTAGGGTTAGAGAACTATTGAGAAATTACATCCAGTAAGGTATTGGTTTGGTGAGGGTCATTTCAACCATTATTGGTTTCCCTCACCATCTCTCTCATAGCATCCATGGTCTATCTTGGGAAACTCCCCCCTTTTAGTAGTTATGCAACACTTATCCATTTTCTATTAATAACAAAAAATACATGCATTGACCCTTTTATACAAAGGTTCATCAAATCAAACATTCATACATATCTAGTATGCCATAGTATCTTGGCTAGTTATAGTTATATTTACAAACTGGGTGAAACAAGGGTATTACACATAGCCTCTTAGCTCTTTCAATAGATTCTCAATAGAAAAAACCTAACTACTTGGGGTCCCATCATTAATGAGTACCAACTACCTAGTGAGCCTAATTTAGTAAAGAGTACCCCTTTACATTAGATAACTATCAACTACTATCTCATGGGCGTTATTCAAAGAGGATGGTTACATACATCAATTTGCTAAGTTTTTATTGTTGTTATTAGATTATTTTCAAATTACATGAGCATTCAATGCATTTCCAAAACAACAGTATAAAGAGGATCACTGAAAGAAACACAATCACAAGGTACACAACATTTTTTCCTGGGAAACCCTCATGGGGGAGAAAACCCAACAAAAAATTCCTCAATAATAGATTTCCAATACAATGCTAAGACTAAGACCAAAACACCAAAGATAGACCAAGACTGAGCGTGCATCTCTCTTCTCCTTCCTCATGCAACTGCAATTTCCTTCAAGATATGCACACTAGATGAATGAGTGAGTGTGTGTAAATGAGACATCACATATAAATACAAGTGTGAGATGGTGCTAGGGTTGTGTCTCTTCACTTGGTTGAGCCAAATTCTCCTAGAAGTGGCTAAAACCACTTCATAATTACTAGGGGCCAACTTTACAAACACCACTATATAAATATAGTTTGACCAATCCACAAAAGGGGATTTGATCTTATACAAGACTCGACTTGATCAATCCACAAAAGGGGATTTGATCTATAAAATAATAACTCATATATAATTATAATATTATTTGAAGTTACAATATTTCAACACTCCCCCTTAATGAGAAGGGTATTCTACTGGCATGACTCAATACAACATCACCAAGAGAAGGAGAGGGCACCATCATCATCAACATCTGGAACACTGACTGGCAGATCTATAAATCATCAGAATTTTTTCTCATCGTCAATATCATCATCGTTTACAACATGGAGCTGGAGTAACTTCATCATCATCATCAACATGAAGCTGAAACATCAACATCAATAGAACGACATTAGAACAACAACATCATCAACAACATGAGGCTGGAACATCAACAACAACAACACGAAGCTAGAACAACATCATCAACAACAACACAAGGGTGGAACATCATCATCAACATGTGGCAAAAGAATGAGACAGGTGCATCAAAAACAACATTTGTGGTACTATGACATATTGTTCTTACCGGACCTTCGGGATCTTCCTAAGAATCATAAGATTCCCTAGGATATAAAATCCTAACAAGCTACCACTTGGTACTCTGAAAAACCGTCCTTACCGGACCTTCGAGATCTGCCCAGGAATCATAAGATTCCCTAGGATATAAAATCCTAACTGAGCTACCACTACTGACCACAACTGGAATATACATGCACAGGTACTCTAACAAACCATCCTTATCGAACCTTCGAGATCTTCACAAGGATGATCAATCCTCTAGGATATAAAATCCTAACGGGGCTACCCGTTGTTGGTCAGGATACCATAGTATCATCAACATCACTCCCCCTTTTGAGGGAGGTCCTTTCGAACTACACAAATCTTGTCTTAGAAGTACTCAAACTTTACACGAGACAAAGGCTTGGTCAACACATCTGCAACCTACTCATCTATGCCAACATATTGGAGCTTTACAACTCCCCTATGCACCATATCATGAATGTATTAGTATTGGATCTCTATGTGCTTTGAATTATCATGGAACACTTAGTTCCCCATCATATTTATACAGCTCTAGTTATCACATAGAATCACGGTGGATTCCATCTTCAAATAGAATAGACCTGTCAACAACTTTCAAAGCCATATGGATTCACAACTGGAAAAACATGTTGCAATGTACTCTACTTTTGTCGCGTTGAGAGAAATATTGGATTGATTCCTTCTTTGCCATGAAGTCGTGGATGACCCCAAACTGAAACAACATCCTAAAGTGTTATTTTTGTCTGAAGCACTTCCATCCCAATCTGAATCAATATAACCATACAGTCTGAATTCATGATCTCTAGTATAACAGAGACCATAATCCAACGTACCCTTAAGGTATATCATCACATGCTTTGCATCTACAAGGTGAACACATCTGGGCTTCACCAGATACTGACTCAAGGTGTTCACAACAAAGAATATATCTGGTATGGTATTCATCAGATACATCAATGAACCAATAATCTATCTGTATAGAGTAGCATCAACCAACTTTGACGAAGTATCAACCATGAGCTTCAAATTTGTTTCCATGGGTGTGTTCATGGATTTACATTGCAACATGTCAAATCTCTTCAGTATTTCAACTGCATACTTCCCTTGGTTAAGGAAGATCTTCTCTGGGCTCTGCCAAAATTCAAGACGTAAGAAATAATGCATCAGGCCTAGGTATTTGATCTCAAACTCTACAACGAGCTTCTTCTTGCAATCTGTGATGATATTTTCTTCTCCTGTCAAGAATAAATCATCCACATATAGTAGAAATATAATTGCCTCATCAATTATAACCTTAAAGTATAAGTTAGGATCATCTTTACTCTTGGTAAATCCAAAGCTTGTCAGGAAACTATCAGTTATGCATTACCAAGCTCTAGGGGCTTGCTTCAACCCATACAGAGATTTCTTTAACCTACAAACATGAGTCTTTCTATATTCAAATTCAAACCCTTGCGGTTGTTCTATATACACTTATTCTTCAATAACACCATTTAAGAAAGTTGTTTTCACATCCATTTGGTGTAACTTCCACTTAATTTTGGTTGCAAGAGATATGATGGTCCTGATAGAAGTGTATTTGGCTACAAGAGAAAAATTTTCTTCATATTCAATACCTTCCTTTTGAAAAAATCCATGAGCTACAATTCTTTCCTTATGTTTTTCAATGCTATCGTCTACTGCATGTTTTATTTTGTATAACCACTTGGAAGATACCACATCTTTGTTCTTTGGTCTTGGAACTACTTCCCACACATCATTCTTTATAATGGACTGGTATTCTTCTGTCATGGAATTCATCCATTCTTTCTTCTGAATGACTTCTTCAAAGAAAGTAGGTTGCTTCTCTACGAGATCACACATCAAGGCCATATAGCTAGAGAATGGCTTAGGCTTCTTGCTTTGTCTCATGGTTCCTTCCCGAGAACCATACTTCTCTGCATATTGAATAAGTTCTCTCGCCCAAGCTGTCTTTCTCTTGTGAGAGATCGTCATATGGGGAGGTTCTTGAGATTCTATCATATCATTATCTTCTGGAATCTCATCATTAGAGGTAAATGTAACTTCCTTCACGGGTGTTACAACTCTGGGAGCTACAGGGTCTTCTTCATATACTTCTTCAAGATGGAATTTCCTTGATCTTTTGAGTGTTGCATCTTCATCAAATGTTACATCTATGTTGATCTCAATATGATGGTAACCTAGTATGTAAATTCTAAAGGTCTTAGAGACCTCATAGTATCCAACAAATATTCCCTTATTTCTTGAAGGATCCAACTTATTTCTCTTTTCTTTTGGAATGTGTACAAATAATGGACAACCAAATCTTTTGAGATGGATTACTTCTGTCTTCTTTCCGGTGAACATTTCTTCGAGATTTTTTAATCCAAGTGCACTATGGAATAATCTGTTTTGGACATATATTGTTGTTCTTCCTTCTTCATCCCATAAGTGCATTGGAATATCTTGATTGTGAATCATAGTCTTTACTACTTTCATAATCATTATATTCTTTCTTTCTGCTACACCATTTTATTGAGGATTATAGGGAGTGGTGATCTCCCTCTTAATCTCGACATCTTTGCAAAAGCTTCCAATTTCATTTGAAGTGTACTCTCCTCTATTTTCTGACCCGAGTATCTTGATTTTCCTTTCAGAGAGGTTTTCTACCAAGGCTTTGAATTCTTTGAACTTTCCAAGTACTTCATCTTTTGAATTCAAGAAATAAACCCAAGTCTTATGAGAGTAATAATCAATAAAATATACATAGTATACATACTCGCTTAGAGAGGTTGACTACATTGGACCACATACATTTGAGTGGACAAGTTCCAAAATTCCTTCTTCTTTACTGTCACTCATTGGAAAAGGATTATTTATGTTCTTTCCTTGAGCACATCCCTTGCATACACCTTCATGATCAACCGTTAGTTACGGTAAACTTGTAACTACATTTCTTACATATGGTAAGGCTTTGTAGTTGATGTGAGCTAGTCTTCTATGCCAAAGTTCACAACGACTTTCAGTAGAGTGAGTCAAGGCTACATCTAAGTGACCCTTTAACTTGTACAAACCACCTTCTTCTATTCCAATAAACCACCTTCTTCTATTCCAATAACAACTACATCTTCTATATTTTTTCCTTTAGACCACATAAGAACTTTACCATCTATGAATGCAACCTTGAAACCTTTCTTATCTAGGGATGAAATATAAAGTAATTTCTTTTTCAAACCTGGTACATAGAGTACATCCTTCATTCTCATCGGAGTTCCTGAATCAAGTTTATAGGTGGCTTCTCCCATTCCTTTGATATGGTACTTATAATCATCTCCAAGTGAAACTTTATGGGGGGATTCCTTTTCTATAAGGTTGGAGAGAGTGTTCTTTTGACTTGTCACGTGCTTAGAGGAACCACTATATATGAGCCAAGTATCATCTTCAGGTGTCACAGATCCTGAGAGAGCGAAAAACAAAACGTATTCTTCAATATCTTCTTTAGATAACTTCTTGGGTGGCTCATCATCTTCAACTGCATGGGCATGATGTCCTTTGTTATTTCTCCTCTTGTATTATTCCCTTTTGCTAGGACAATTCTTAGCAATGTGTCCCATCTTATCACAATAATAAGATTTGTGGGAGGAGAAATATTTTCCCTTTCTTTGACCCTTATGATATTTTTAGAATCTCTTTGGAGAGTGAGACTCTTTATGAAAGTGGGTCTCCTTTTGAAAATGACTTTCCTCTTCCACCCTTAGCATGAGAATCTAGGGATTTATCTTCATCTCTTAATAGGATGACTTCTAAGTTGGCCACTCTTGCTTCTTCTTGAACACATTCTTCCCATAAACTATCAAATTGGAGTTTCTCTTTTCTTGCACAAATAGTTTGGATGAAGGAAGCCCAAGGTCTTGTGATACCATTAAGAGTTGTCATCATGAGTTCATCTTCATCTAAGTTGTCTCCAATTGCCTCTAAATATTCCTTGTATTGGGAAACCCTAGAGAAATAGTCTTGAATTGTTTCTCCTTTTTGCATCTTTGTATTCTTGAGTTGGGTTCTCAAGTTCATCTTCCAGTTGATGTTCTTTCCTTCATACATTCTGGTTAGGGAATAAAACATATATTTTGGATTGTTCTTAGAAGACACTTGAGGGATCAAGTGGTCTTTAATGGAATTTGC
The DNA here is from genome assembly GCA_010110895.2 of Picea sitchensis. Classification (NCBI taxonomy): domain Eukaryota; kingdom Viridiplantae; phylum Streptophyta; class Pinopsida; order Pinales; family Pinaceae; genus Picea; species Picea sitchensis. Next base: position 158,010 of record SNQJ01S0005874.1, on the reverse strand, counting down.
AATTATTCTTTTAGCCTTAATCATATCCTTCTTGTACTTCTCTTTGGATGCATTTTCTTGGGGTTTCAGTACATTTTCTTTTATGAAATTTTCACGGTCATTTTCTTCAAGAATGAGTCCAATTTTGTACTTCCAGGAATATAAATTTTCCACACCTTCTAGCTTGTCAACAAGCTTGGTGCTTGCAAACATATTGACCCAGAGCGAAGAAAATGACCAGAAAATGAAAGTGCTCAAAAAATGAAACTGATCTTACCAGGAGATGTGCAGTTTGTTGGAGCTTACTGTTTCAAAAAATGCCAAGTTTTACCCCTTGAAACTTGACCTATGCAATTCTGGTACTGGTTCTAGTTTCCTGGTTTTCTGGTACCATTCAAAACTAGGGTTTGACTTTTCAGAGAATCTAGCCACTGAAAAAGTTCGCTCAAGCTGCCAAAAGATGTGTTAGGGCAGGGCACACTTCCCAAGGTGTTTTTTGGTAAAAAAATCCTCTTTAGTAAAAATCCCTAATTTTCTTGTACGACAATAGTGACGTCTCGATACCCAACGAAAGATGCTCTATTCAGTCAAGATCTGATACCATGTTAAGTTTTTACTGCTCTTATTAGATTATTTCCAAATTGCATGAGCATTCAATGCATTTACAAAACAACAGTATAAAGAGGGTCACTGAAATGAACACAATCACAAAGTATGCAACATTTTATCTTGGGAAACCCTCATGGGGGAGAAAACCCAACAAAAAATTCCTCAATAATAGATTGCCAATACAATGCCAAGACTAAGACCAAAACACCAAATATAGACCAAGACTGAGCATGAGCCTCTCTTCTCCTTCCTCCTGCAACTGCAACTACCTTCAAGATATGCGCACTAGATGAGTGAGTAAGTGTGTGTAAATGAGACACCAACCTGACATATAAATAAAAGTGTGATATGACGCTAGGGTTGTGTCTCTTCACTTGGTTGAGATGACTTCTCCTAGAAGTGGCTAAAACCACTTTATAATTACTAGGGTCTGACTTTACAAATACCACTATATAAATATAGTTTGACCAATCCACAAAAGGGGATTTGATCTTATACAAGACCCGACTTGATAAATCCACAAAAGGGAATTTGATCTATAAAATAATAACTCAAATATAATTAGAATATTTTTCGAAGTTACAATATTTCAACACAATTCATTAACTCCTAGGTAACATAATCTAGGGAGGTTAAGGTAGAATCCTAGCATGCCCTCCCCCTTCAAAAGAAGTGTTGTAATCAAGGCCGGAGGTGAGGAAATTACCCCAAAATCATTGTTGGTTTCCATGTGGCATATTCTAGCTACATATCTTTCCATTGGATTAGTACTTTGTGAACCATGCATTGGCATAATTGATGATCTTTGGTATCCAAGAACTTACATAGAATGTTGTTTATTAGGCACATAAATGTGGCTAGTGCATTGGTAATCCCAAAAGGCACCACCACAAACTCATAGTTCCCATACCTAATCCTAGATGCAATTTTATAAATTTCCTCGTCCTTGATCTTGACTTGATGATATTCGAACCTCAAGTCTATCTTGGAGAATATTGTATCCCCTCTCAGTTGATCAAAGAGGTGATTGATCCTAGGCAATGGATACTTTTTATTAATGGTTATCTTGTCTAGATGCCTATAATCAATACATAATATGAGGGTACTATCCTTCTTCTTGAAAAATAGTGTTAGTGCTCCCCATGGGGACACACTAGGTCTGATATATCCCTTGTCTAACATCTCTTTTAGTCATATTTTAAACTCCACCAAATCGAGTGTGCTCATCCTATAAGGAACTCTTGACATAGGTATTGCTTCTGGTGAGCTCTATAGAAAAATCAATATCTTTTTTGGAGGAAGTCCTGGTATTTCCTCTGGAAACACATATTTGTACTCATATAGTATTAGGTGACCTTAAATTTTCAGCTTACTATTTTCTGTTGAATCTAGCACATGCATAGCATACAAGGGGCATCCATTCCTACAATATTTCTTGAGTTTTAATGCTAATATTTTTCTCACTGATATAGGTTTTTGGATGCCCTGTAAGAATTTTGTTTCCCTTATCATCTTCACATTCCATGGTCTTTTTAAAACAATCCAATTAGCTTTATGGGTTGCCAACTAGTCCATACTGATCAGTAGGGCATATGACCCCAGGGGTAGTATATTCAAGATTGCTTGTGTGTGAAATCCATCCATTTAAAATTGGCTTACTTATATTACTTTAGTCACCTTTCTCTTGGTTCATGTAGCTAGCTAGACTAACCATGACTTTGGATGCCTGATTTTCTGTAAAATACATGCCTCAACAATTTGTGGTGCAATAGAACTGAGGTTAGAACTAGGGTCAATCAAAATTGAAATAGATTGTTTGAAAATTATACCTTTTGGTTCCACTATTGAAGCTTGGTGGTCTGCTTGTTGATTCTTGACAACTACATATATTAGTGGTACAATTATGGATACATCATTAACAATGGTAGTCTCTTGGATATTGTAGATCCTCCTATGATCATTATTCCTTCATGGACAATCCCTCAACATGTGTGCTTCTCCACAACCCCATCCCTTTTATAACATCCCCACTATAATCCCCAATTTAATTAATGCATAATGCAGATATGAAATGTGTCTATGGCCAAGCTATGTAAAATGTGAATTGTATTTTATGAAATTTAAATAAATAAAATGTGATTCCAGCTGTTAGGGGACATGAACAAAGATGGGGACTTATTTTTCCACAAGAGAAGGGAGTATCTAAGAGGGGTCCAAGGGGGAAATTATTTATGAGTATTAATCCAAACCCACTTTCCTAAATTTGATCAATGGTTTGAGTGAACCTTCTATTTTGTTGTTGATTGTTCGCAAAGCCAATCATTGAATACATGTAACAAGGTGGGTGTGAGAAGTCACATCCCATAGTTATTGGGAGCATTGAGATAAAGTGAAATCAGTTTGATGATGAGTGTGAGTCAAAAAAAGAGGAAAAGGAGAGGAAGTTTGTATGGACAGGGACAACAATTTTTACATTCATGTTTTTGCATGAACAACAAACAAAGAAAAAAGGTGAAGAGCACTCGAGATGGAGCACCAATGGAGGGTAAATTATGGAGTGTTTTGGAGATGAAGACTAAAGAACCAGGTTGTCGGACCTGGAGAGTTAAATCCTATGTGAGATGCACTACAATAGGAAGATGGTATTGTTATTTTCCATGGTCATTTTCCTAGTAGCTTTCCATGGAGATACCATTAGTGAGATTCTCAGTCCCATATGTTAGAGACCCTGTTAAAATGTTGCAACTCGATGGACTAAGAGAATTGAAGGGGGGATAGTAAGAATGGTACAACCTGATGGAATGAGAGCATTGAAGGGGTACATTCTTTAGGTTCAGCAGGTGTGTGGAAGAGAGTTGGTGGAAATCATGATACTTGTACGAAAAGCCAGTGGATTATGGGATTGGACTAAGTTGTGAGTGGACAACGAGAGACACCCTCTTTTGTGTACTCTTATCCTTAGCTTGAGGGTGACTTGTTGTTGAGACTTGGAAAAACAAGACTATGGTTGGGTGGAACATTCGTCCCAAGTAGCTGGTTGCACAACTATTTTACAAAGATAAGTGTTTTATCATGATTATGAGTTATATTATGAGTTTAATTGTTATGCATTAACTATGTGCTTGAGAATGGTTTATATGCTACTATAATTGATTTTATTAGTTGCATTCATATTTATTTCAGCATGTTGTAGCTGCATTTAAATTAATTATAGTAGAATGGTTAAATTTGTGTGTATTCCTATAGCTGATAAGTTACAGGATTAGTTAGTAGAAAAATTCAAATTTATGGATTTTTTTTTGCAAGTAATGTTCCTCGATTAAGCTAGGGGACGTTATAGATTGGTATCAGAGCTCAAGGTTCAACAATGAGAATATATGGGCCAAGAGCTAGCGCGAATTGGGAAAATTCATTGTTGCAGAATTTTTTTTGTGACGAATTTGGAGAAAAATCCCTAAATTTGTGGGTAGATTTGAGTTTAATTTCTTCAGGACTATCAAAAGGAAGATTTACGGCAATGAGATGCAGGTTGCAAAGCTGAAATCCAACTTATGCAGTGGAATTCTACGTTTTCATGGCAATTATGAAGTTTGGTGATCAATGACCTAGATTATTTTGACCTTGAGAATCAATGGTCGAGATTCATCTCCGAAGTCTTTAGAGGGGGTTCCTGACAGGATTTCAGAACTCGTGTTTCAGATTTTTTTTTGAAGCACGGCATGAGGTTAAGTTCGAAGAGGGGAACCTGATGACGTGAGCCTGAAATAATGAGATTTATTGATCATAATCACTCTCAGCCATCGGATATTGCAGAGGTATTGTTTTCAAAAGGATCCCTTCAGAAATTTGGGGGTAACTTTGCGTTCCAAAGAAGTTCGTCCGATAGAGTTAAAGGTTGAGTAGTTGTATTTCTGTGAAGATATGGACCATCAAATGCAATAAATGTTATCCTTTAGATCCTTTGGAAATGTGACTTTGAAAGGGTCCGTTCGGAAAGCCTAGTGGCGGTGTTGTGTTTCCAAAATAGATTTTCCGACAGAGGTAACCAGTGCATGGCTTGGAAACCCGAGATGATTGAGGTCGTTGGTTGACATGATTGTTGATCGTCTAATCTATCAGATGAACATATTATCTCGGAAGGGTCGAGGGTGGAATAGAATGCCACATCAACTTTCCATGTTAGTATGTCATGTCAAATGACACATCATCAAGGGCAAGTGAATCGAAGAGTGTTATGTGGCAGTTTGGTACAATTTTTGGAAAGGATTTTTCATGGTATTCAGAGGAAGGCTATCAGAAGGTTTCGTTTAGGGAGGATATTCTCGATGGACAAGTCTGACAGAGTGACTCTGATAGGCTTGTAGACTTGGACTTCAGAAATATCAATAAGCAAGGAAATTTTATGTTCCGATGGGAAAAGGTCAATAGTATTCAGACTTCAGGTTTCAGAAGGAGTTGTGAAATTGGGAAAGTTGCACTTTTTGATGGGAAGAGCTCACAGAGTTGATCCTGACAAGCTTGCAGAAGGTTTGGCCGCATGCTTGGAAATGACAAGTGAATCGATGGTTGGGGTTACTCTTGATTTTGAGATCAATGACTTGCATCTACAGATCGCCACAACAACAAATTAGTCATTTTCCATGGAAATTTTCATATTTTAAGGGTCTTGAACTTGCGAAGGGATTTTGGGTGCCTAAACAACATTTTTAGGGGTCAAAAATATCAATAAATGTGTTTACTTATGCTGCAAAATGTATTTTCATCTTAAATGAAAGAGCTTAGTGAGAAATTTCCAATGAGCTATTTCAGGAGAAAAACAGAGCTAGTATGAAGAAGTTACAACTAAATTAGTATAGGGTATAATTTCAGTACCAATTTACTTCCAGAGGGAATAACGACTTGCTTTGAATTCAATTTGGGGTGGATGATCAGTCTATGGAAAAATAATTGACCATAGAAGACAACCAAGGAGGTATATATGGAATTCGTGTACCTAAAAGTGTTTAGGATGAGAGAGAAGACACATGTAGCATACAAGGTTAAAAATGGGAAAACAATAAAAAAATTTGTAGGTCATAACAATCAGTCTAGAGCCCAAATAAGAGTGAAATTTGCATAGATAGTTAAAAATATAGGCATGGAGATACCCAATTGGGATTATATAAAAAATCCAAAGGATTTTTAATAGGGATTTTTAGAGAGGGATGAAATTTCCAAGTCAGAAGAAAGAGACAAAGTTGTCATTTCCAGATTGTTGTAGATTTTGACAAGAGCATCAGTTTGATAATACGAGAGTTGTTGTAAATTCAATATCAACATTAGTATTCGTGTCTCATACAAAAGTTTCCTTGGTTCCTAATAGATTTACTTATGTAGGTGGCCAAATTTGGCATTTGAGATTATTTTGCACTAGGAAGAAGGTGCACAAGAAGGGTAAGGTGACAATATTCAATTGCCCATAACTTCATCTCATAGCTCAAAATTGGACAAAAAAATAGTTGTTGGAAAGGTATTGAGTAGGAGAATCCATCTATGAACCCAAAATATTGATTGGAATAGTAAATTTTGCAGTCAACTCAGAAGAAGATGAGTAGTGGCCATTAAAGAGAAAGAAATGTATGCATTTTTTTTCCAGAACTCCATGTGTGTGTGTGTTATCCAACAAAAACATTGTTGCATGCACATTTATTGAAAAATTAGAGGTCAAGAAAACAAATTTCATTTTTATATGGGGAATGGAGTTATGGAATATGCCTAGGGATCTTAGTGCCATGAGGAGGAAATCAGAGGTCTACATGTCAGCATGAGAAATGATGAGATAGAGTATAATGGAAGGAGACGTAGGCATGAGTCCATAACTATGAGAAGCATGAAAAGAGAATAACAGAGCTATATGGAAGATAATGAGAATATTAAGAAATATTAGGAGGATATATTACAGAGTCTGAATATGCTACAAAGGAAAACCAATAACGACTCTGGCACAAAAAAAGTAGCCAATGCTAGACAAGCGATAACATCCAAATCCCATAAAAGAAGGGATGAACATGGGAATGACAGATAATCAAGAAACTTGACCAGATGTCATCATTCTCCAGAGCAACCCACTAGGAGATCTCATGCAATTTCAAGGTCAGGGAGCAACCCGAGTGTGTCTCCTGTCAGGAGGTAGAGGAGAAGGTCTGAGTTAGACATTTAGCAAGGTGAACTCAGGCAAATCAAGCCACCAAATTTTAATGTTGGTCATATAAAGGGAGAAGAGATTGAAACATGGTTGTTGGGAATGAATAAATATTTCCAACTGCATGATTACCCCTCAAAAACAAGAATTGCAACCTACCACCTACAAGGAAAGGAATCCATGTCTTGGGATCAACTCAAGAAAGCCAAGCACCTTGATGAAAAGAGGGTCTCATGAAGGTAGTTCAAAGGAAATTTCCAGGATAAATATTTGTCAAGGCATTATTATGAAAGGAAGATGAAAGAGTTCTTTGAACTCAAATTGGGAAGCATGACAATGTATGAATATGAGAAGAGGTTCTTTGAGTTGTTGAAGTATGTGGGCTTCATAAAAAATGAGAATGACAAGATCTAAGGTTTTCCAAGTGGGTTACCTTCCTTATACAATGATAAGATACAATATAATTACCCGAGGACTTTGGAGGAGACCATACAGAGAGGAAAGCATATTTACAAATAGAGTAGAGGAAGGAAAATATTCCAAAAAACGTGGAATGCCAAGATGAAAGGGAATATGGATCAAAGGAAGAAATGTTTTCATCCACCCTTTCACATGAACAACTCATAAGAAAATAAACAAGGACAATAAACCTAAAATGATCCCAAGATGGAAGATTCATTTGGGAAAATTCGAAGGAAACATCTTGTAAAATGTTGGAGATTTGATGGAAAACACTATTGTTTGGACTTCCCTCACAAAGGAGAAAGGATGAGTATTTTCCACAACATTCAGGAGGATGAAATAGTTGAGGACATGGGAGGAAACATGCCAAGTATTATGCAGCCTTGGACAACAAGCAAGAAACATATCAATCCCCTATGATTGAAGTGGAAGGTAAGATTGACAACCAACCCATATCAATTTTAATTGATTTTGGAGATAGCCATAGTTACATAAACTCTAACATTGTTGAAATATTCCACTTACAAATGAGTACGAATAAGAAATCTTTGTTATTTCAGTTAGCCACAGGGGCTAAGAGGAAAATCATTGAGTTGGTTAAATATTTCCCAGTAGAGATGAATGGACTCAACATAAAGGTAGATGCGAAAAACATACCATTGGGTTCATATGATTTTCTAAATGGCATGGATTGGTTGGAAAAACACCATGTTGTCCTAGATTGTTACAATAATACAATAACATTTTTTTTATGAAGTGGGACAACAAGGAAAAGTTTGAGGCATTCCTAGAGCTATAGCTATTAGAGAAATTTCAATCATGCAGATGAAAAAGAGTTTCAGGAAGGGGTGTCAGATTTTTGGAGCCCATATGGAAGAGGAATCCAGAGATTAAATGCCAAGCATTAAAGACCATCCGATCTTGAGGGATTTTGAATATGTTTTTGGTTAAATATCAGGACAACTTCCAAAGAGAGACATTGATCTCTCTATTGAGTTGGTGCCAAGAGCTACCCCAATGTCCAAGACACCTTACAAGAATGGACATGCTAGAATTGAAAGAGTTGTAGATGCAACTTGAATAATTGATAAAGAAGGGGTATATATGCCCAAGTGTGTCACCTTGGGGAGCCCTAGTGATTTTTGTGGAGAAGAAAGATGGAATATTAAGGTTGTGTATTAATTTTAGATAACTAAATAAGGTCACCATAAAGAACAAATATCATTTTCCAAGGATTGATGATCTATTCGATTAGCTGAAAGGTGAAAGTATATTTTCCAAGGTTGACCTAAGGTTAGGTTATCATCAAGTGAGGATTAAGGAAGAATATATTAGAAAGACGACATTCAGAACAAGATATGGGCATTATGAATTTACGATAGTGCTATTTGGACTATAAAATGCCCTAATTGTTTTCATGTGCCTGATGAATGGAGTTTTCAGGGAATACTTGGACAAGTTTTTGATTGTGTTCCTAGATGATACAATCATATATTCAAAGGTATAAGAAGAACATGAAAAACATTTGAGAATGATGCTAAAAGTTTTAAGAGAATGGAAGTTGTATGCCAAGCTAAGTAAGTGCATATTTTATCAAAAGAAGATTCAATACTTGGGGCACATTACTTCAACATATGGGATAATGGTGGATCCTGAGAATATAGAGGCCATTAGAGTATGGCCAAAACTAAGAAATGTGACATAGGTCAAATCATTCATGGGTTTTGTTGGTTATTACCAAAGATTCATAAAAGGATTCTCAAAGATTGCAAGCCCAATCACTTCTTTGCAAAAGAAGGGAGTGAAATTTGAATGGACTTCTAGGTGTGAAGAGAAATTTAAATACCTCAAAGACATTTTGACAAGTGCACCAATATCAAAGATTGAATATCCAGACAAATATTGTGTGGTGTGTACTGATGCATGCAAGGAAGGGCTCTATGGATTCCTCACTCAAAAGGATCACATGGTGTGCTATGAGTCTCGAAAATTAAAAAAACACGAGAGAGACTATGCTACACATGACTTGGAATTAGTAGTCATTTGTTCATGCACTAAATATGCAGAGACATTACCTCATGGGGAGAATATTTGAGCTAAGGACATACCATTGTGGTATAAAACATTTGTTTGCCAACCAAAATTAAATGTCAGACAAACTAGATGACTCAAATTTATTAGTGAGTATAACTTTGAAAATTAAACATATCAAAGGAAAATAAAATTAGGTGGATGATGCACTCATTAGAAGAGCACATGAGATGTGTATGGAAGCCATGATCATGTATAAAACAAATTTAAAAGAAAAAAAAATATTGAAGTTGCAAATTCAGATCAACACTATTTGGAAAAAAAAAACATTACAACAAGGTAATTTTCAACAGAAATTTAAATTTAATCCTCATGTATTGAGGTAAGGTATATTTTTCAAATTTAAGAGAGCTGAAAAATATAGTGTTAGGAGAAATGCACAATGTGCCATATGTTGGGCACCCAGAATACCATAAATCAATGGTAGTTGTAAGAAGCCAATACTTTTGGCCAGGAATGAAGAAGGAAGTGGCTAATTATATAGCCAGGTGTCTAGAGTTCTAGAAGGCAAAGACTAAACATAGACATCCAACTAGTTTGTTACAACCATTTCACATTCCATAATGGAAGTGGGAAATAGTTACAATGGATTGTATTACTAGTGAGTCACTTATTCTTCTTCTAATGAGTCACCTATTGATTTTGGAGCATATTATTATATGGATATGGACAAATCCATCTTTTTTCTCTTAATGAATGTAACCCCCAAAAAATATTGGTTGACAATGATAGATGTCTTAGTTTTGTAGGTATTGGAGTAGTTCACTTAGATGATGGTCATTTTAATGATGTATTATGTGTTCCAAGTATTTCTGACAACCTTCTATTAGTATATCATATCACTCATTCAAGTGAAGGTAAAATAGTAGAGTTTTCACCTCACTAGGTTGTAATCAAGGATTTAAAATATCTTAAGCATGTTCTAGGAACTTGAATTGTTGATGGTATTACCAATTTGTATAGATCTGACAACTTTGTGTCATCCTCTCTTCCAATCAATTTTTATCTTCACATCAATGACTTGATAAAACTTTGACATGAGCAGTTTGGTCATATAAACTATTTCTCATTGCAACAACTATGTAACTAGAATATGGTAACTGGTCTTCATCTTGTTTCTTGCTAAGATGGTGTTTTTTATAGTTGTGTTCCTGACAAACATCATCAACGCAATTTTGAAAAGCATGCCTCGACCCCCTTGCATATTTTTCATAGTAATTTGTGTGTTCCATTGTCTTTTGCTTATTTCTTTGGCTTCAAGTACTTCATAACTTTCATTGATGATTTCTCCAACTGCACTTGGGATTATTTCTTAAAACTTAAGAGTGAATTTTTTGACATGTTTTTTTTTTCCTAGAAGGTCCTCGTAGAAAAAAATCTAGACATCAACTTTATAAGTTAAGAATAGATAATGAAGGTGAACATGTTAACAACAAATTTACAAGTCATTGCATAGGGCATTTAGATGCAACATATTATTCCATATACACCACAACAAAATGGTATCGTTGAGAGAAAGAATCTCACATTAAATAAAATGGAAAATTGTATGATCCAATCTAGGGGATTAAGTCCTCATTTTTGGATGAAAGACATTAATTGTGCAAATTAAATAGTTAATCACACTCCCACAAAGGATTTAAAATATATAACACTAGAAAAATCATGAAGTAAAATTAAACCAAATGTAAGCCCCTTTCGTGTGTTTGGTAGTGAAGCATGGGCTCATATTTCTAATGGAAAGGGGAAAACGTTATAGCCTAAGACTGAGAAGTGAATTTTTATTGGATATTCTGAAGATGTAAAAGGTTATAAACTTGTTCAACTTCGTTCCATTGAAATATTATTAGGAGAGATGTTAAGTTTGATGAAGGTCTCTTTGTAAGCCTAATTAGACAATTCTGCCATATTCGGCCTACTAGCCATATTTGATGATTCTTCCATATTCTTTTCCCAAATTTTTGTTAGTGCTCCTATTCAAGTGTCTTCTTTAGATGATGAAAATGAGAATCAAAATCCATCTCTTCCTACTCACCTTCCTCTAATTGGGTCCATTGAACATGAACCTACACCAACACCATAGCTTCTTAAATGGGTTTGTACAACATGATAAGTGATTGATGATCTTGTTGATGATCCTTTAGATCGATGTTGTACATTTTCATAGTTCTAATGAGCATCCTCTATTTTGACTCAAGTTCAAGAGACTCGTGATCTAAAAACATTTATAGAATCTTTTGGACATCCAAATTGGGATGCAAAAATGAATGACGAATATTGTTCGTTAATGGTGACTGATACTTTGATTCTTGTCCCTCTTTTGCAAGGAAGAAAACTTATTATATGTAAATGGGTGTATGGAACTAAGTATGCATCAAATTGAAGTGTTGAAAGACATAAGGCTTGATCAATTGCCAAAGAATTTTCTCAAGTAGAAGGAATTGACTATACTAAAACCTTTTTCTATTGTGATGAACTGTTCATCACAAGATCTTATACTATTTTGAATTATTAGATTATGAAATTTATTTCCTTAGATCCCAGATTAGTTATTACTAGCTTATTGCTTAGATTTATGAAATAATTGAATACAAAAATGAAAGAAAAAGAAAATATACACACCATCCACACAAACGGACACAAGGTATATCATCGGAAACCCAATTTAGGAGAAACCCAACTAGAAGGTGAGGCCTATGCTTTGCTCTCTTTTCTTCAATTATGGAAATGCACTTATTGTGAGGCACTCACTGTGGATTTGCCTTTGACATTGTGTCATGTATGGTTGCTACATAATCTTTTCCTCCTCTGTTATACTCTCAAAATACCACTCCTATCTACTCTACTCAACTATGGAACAAGTACAATGCTAAATAATGGATTTGTTTCTCCTCCTAGCAGACCAATATTTAACATAGTTCGATAGTTGTCTAGGGTTAGGGTTTTGACTTCCTCAACCAAAAATTATTGATAAGGTTTGGACCTTCTAAAATATTCTTGAAAGTACACACATGGCTAGCCCCATATGTGTGAGTAATGGGGGCTGATGTGGCATCCACTCATACTCAAATGGTCAACAAGGTAGATCAATTTAAGAGAGGCATAACTTTCACATATGAGTTTTGATTGAGGTGGTTTCTGCACCGTTGGAAAGGTATCTGTGTTTAGATCAACATTGAGGGCGTTTGAAAAAGTTATAGATGATATAACCCCCAAAAAATTCCATTTATACCTCAAAATGGATCTGGAAGGTTTGGGACCCCAATTTTCCAAACTAGGACCTACCACTAAAATGGCCCTACAAGTCGATTGCTCCAATTGTTTCCACCCATAAAGTGCCAAGATAGATAAAAAAAATTATATGATGATTCAATCCAAATCGACCAATTGTTTTAATTCACAATAATAATGTGATTTGAACCCATAAGAAATACCAATATTTGAGAAATTCTTTATAAAGGTATTTTGACAAATTATCATATCCCTATATTAAAATATAATATAAGTGTCTTTGCTCCATAAATAGGTGTATCAGTTTATATCACATGCTTTATTTGAAAAGAGACACTACATAAATACATAAAAATAATAAAGTGACAAATTTATAAGGAAAAGTTAGGGGAGTCAAGCAATGAGAAACAAGTAATAAAATCATGTTTAAAATAGGGCATTTCATCTTTTTAAGAATTTAGTTGGTGGTGTTGAAGAGCATAATTGTTCTTACCAATTGGCCATCATATGCCTATAATTATTTGTAGAACATAGGCACACAGAAGGAAAATAATGTTAGACTACATATAAAATAGATCTAAAAAGAAGTCACGAAGTATTTTTCATTTTTAGATTCCAAGGAGTGGTAACTGGCCTGGACTACCCAACAATGGTTCAATGATAATTTTCTCAAATGATATAAGGTTGTTGATCTGGATTTAGGATCAGAACGAAATGATTAACATATTGAATACAATGAACACAAAGATATGAAGAAGAACACATATATCTAGTGAACAATATCTTCTATTGAAGACATTAAATAGGCTGAAACTGAAACACTTGCTCGAATGGTGGTAGCTATCTCTGAGAAAAGATGTAGCTGCTACATGCATCCGTCTGAGAAGAATGATTACAATGAGGCTCCATAGGCCTTTTTAATATTACTCAATAATTCTAAAACCCTAGACACCCAAAAACCTAACCTTAGGAGGTGAAATGCCAAAAGTCATGTGGGCCCTTATGGGTAAGTTGGTACCTCAACTTCCCAGGGTCATAACTTTTTCATACGACCTTTGTTTTAGGAATGTGATAGACCGTTGCAAATATATTTTAGAGAACTACACATTACACCATAAAAATTTGACTCTGTCTATAGTTTGATTGTGGCAAGCCAAAAAAACATTGTTTAGGGTTCCAAAACGGCCATGGAAGTACAACAAGATGTCTTGACATGAAAACATATAAAATAATCCAGTTGGATTAGGTGAGAGGCCACCAATATCGAATTGGAAGATGTGTATGGATTCAGACAACCCCAAAAGTGTAGAACCCATAATTACAAAGAAGTACATAAGAACGTGTTGAACTAAAAATAACAAGAGGAGCCAATTGGAATAGGTGGGAGGCCACCAATATCCACCTAGATCAATCCTCCCTGCTTAGGAAGAAATGGTCTCCATTGTGTTGAATTCCCCCATCAAGTGAGGAAACGATTGTTGGATTTGGCCCTGGGTGAGCCACTTTCCTTGGTGTAGGAGCTTCCCTGCCTTGACAACCTAATAAATATGAATCCTCTGCTAGTGAGTTCCCTTGACCGGTGTGTCCACTATATGATCAATGGATTCATGTTCCACGCAGTCAGGGTTGAGCTCTGTTGGTGTCAATTTTTTTGCAATCTCTGAGGTGTCCAATAATGGTGGAAAATATGACCAAAGGAGGTCCACATTGAACACTAGGTGCAATCCAAGGAATGGTGGAGTGTTGATCTGAAAAGCATTGTTACCCACAACCTTGGTGATGGTGAAAGGCCCATAGCAAAGTAGGCAACGCTTCCGATGGGGCCCTGTAAGATGCTCCTTCTGAAAGTTTAACCAAACCTTATCTCCAACCTAAAACTGGTGTGGGACTCTGTCTTGATCATGGCGCTGCTTGTACTTATCATTGGCTTTCTGAAAAATCTCATGGAACTATTGGCGGATGTGACGAATTCACTCAATGAATCTGGTGGCTTTGCAGTCTCAGACTGAACATGGGAAGATTCTATCTGTGTGGTTTCCAAAGGTAGTGCAACATCAATGGGACCCAAAGGTTGGAATCCCACCTGAAATGGGATATGTTTGGTGGAGCTATGGAGAGCCATGTTGTAACTTTGTTGAACATAGGGGAGAATCTCATTCCATGTATGTGGATGCTCAGAGTTGTACATGCGCAGGATGTGCACAATCATCTAATTGACGACCTATGTTTGGTCATTTTTTTGGGGGTGGAAAGCAATGGATTTAGTGAGATTATTTTCCAACAGTGAACAGATAATCGACCAAAATGTGTTGAGGAACCTGTTGTCCCGGTCGGAGATGATGGTCTGTGGTATCCCAAAATGGACCCACACTCATTCGAAAAAGATCTTGTCAAGATCTGTCACTATGATGTTCTTCTTGAAGGTTGTGAGGATGGCCATCTTTGAAAACTGATCAACGACCAAAAATACACAATCATTTCCTTGCTTGGTGGACGGAAGGTCGGACATGTAATCCATTGAGATGTATTCCCAAGGATTCTTGAGAGTAGGAAGAGAGGTGCATAATCCTTGCTTCTTGATGGTTGGCTTGGCAATGGCATAGATAGTGTAAGATCTGATATACTTGTTGACATCTTGTCGAAGTTTTGGTCAATAGAAATGTTTATGGAGAATGGCCACAATTTTCTCCACACCAAAATGTCCTACCATCCAACTGTAGTGGGATTCCAAAAACATCTTTGCACACTCGCTTGCAGGAACACATACATGGACCAAATGGAATAATAGTCCATCCAAAATGTGAAAATCAATGACAGTTTCATCTATACCCAAGAGTTGATAGGTGGTGGAAAAGTCCAGATCTTGCTGATAAAGTTGGGGCCACTCAGAGGCCTCATGTCCACAAAAATGGAGCATAGTGGTGAGTGAATCCACGGGAGGTCGATTGAGGCAGTCAACAACATGATTTGATCTCCTTGTATTATACTTGATGTTGAGATGGAATTGTTGCAGGTAGGTGGACCACTTCTGANTCTGCAATTTCTCATGTGTCTATATGAAATGTAGGGGCTTGTGATTAGTGTGGATGATCGTCTCCTTTCCCATAATGTAATGTTTCTATTTACAACAATCTTGTACAATGGAATACATTTCCTTGTCATAGGTGGGGTATTTTCGGACAGTATCTGAGAGTGTCACACTATGGTATGCCACCATATGACCGTGTCGAGTGAGAACTATGCCTACAACATAGTCAGATGCATTAGTCTCAATCTCGAATGGTTGTTGCAGATCAGGAAAGGAGAGTACTGGAGCTTAGCACAAGAGATGCTTCATATCATCGAATACTCGTTGTTGTTCCTTCCCCCACATGAAAGTTTCCCTGCCATGGCCCTTGGTCACTTGGATGAGAGCCCATGCAATATGGGAGAATCCCAACACAAAAAAATCAAGAGAAGTTGGCTAGTCCCAGGAAGCTTCGAAGCTCGATTAGTGTGGTCAGGTTGGCCAGTCACGGATGACTTGGATCTTAGTTGGATCAACATGTACCCCATGCTCATCAACAATGTATCCCAAGTATTGGACCCTATTCATGCCAAAGGATCATTTTTCTATGTTGGCATATAGCTTGTGCTGCCACAGAGTGCTCAAAACCTGTTGAATATGTTGCATGTGCTCCTCCCAAGTTCTGTTAAAGATGAGGATGTCATCCAAATATACCACCACAAAAGAGTTGGTGAAGGGTCTCAATACATCATCCATCAACCTCATGAAAGTGGCTATTGCATTTGTTAAGCCAATGTGCATGACCATCCATTCAAGGAGACCTTATTTAGATTTGAAGGTTGTCTTCCATACATCAGTTGGTTCGATGGGAACGTGGTGGTAGCCAGACTTTAGGTCAATATTACTGAATAAATTTCCCCCCTTGAGTTAGTCAAGAACGTCATCAATCCTGGGAATTGGGTGTCGGTTCCTAACTTTGATTTTGTTTAATGCTCCATAATTAATGTAGATTCGCCAGGTCCCATCCTTCTTCTGCACCAGTACAATCAGGCCTACACAAGGGGAGGATTTGAGTATGATGTGCCCCTTTTGAATAAGCTCTTGGATCTGATGCTTTATTTTGTCATTTTCCATCAGTGAGTGACGATAGACTGGTCCATTAGGCAAGGGTGCATCGGGGGTATATCAATTGGATGCTTGACTTGGTAGTGTGTTGGTACCCCGGTGGGTGAGGAGAATATGTCTCCATACTCCTCCATGATCTCATCCACTTTCTTCTACTGCAAAGAGAGGATCTATGTAGAGGACACATATGTGGTGGCGACCTTCTTCTTACTGTGAGCACGGATCACAAAGAAGATGAACTTCCCGGTCTGTGAAATGACCTCACTGCATTTCTTAGTAGAGATTAAAGAAATAGTGGTAGGTGATGCTACCTCTGGTATCCTGTACAATTGTCTACCCAAAGTAATAATAACATTGTGGGGTATAGACTCATACACAACATGACGCTTCCAAAAATATGGTTTTACTAAAAGAACATCAAAAAATTCAAGGGGAGAAATATCACACAATACATCATCTTTGAAAGGCTTGATGTCGTAGGGCAGATGACACTATTGGCTGACACAAAGATCTCTTCCTTGGCAAAGCCAGCCAATGGTGTAGGTTTGCGGGTGCAGTGTCATCAACAGGTCCAACCGCTTGATGCCCTCTGTTGAGATCAGGTTCTTCTAACTTCCGCTATCGAAAATGAAATAAAGCAGATCCCTCTTTACCCACATATATGAGTGAAAGAGGCATTCTCCTTCCTCTGGTTCTTGTAGTTCACTTAGAAGGACTTTGGTGGTAGCGATAGTGGCATTGGGTTCAACATCGATAATATGATTCCCTCCTTCTAGATTTGATTCAGAATCAGAATCGACCTTTCAGTCGGAAGCCTTCAGCTTGGCCATGAGTGACTTCTTGGAGAGACATTCTTCAGTGTTGTGGCGAGGGATTTTATGGTACTCACATCATTTTCTTGTGTCATTCTTCATCTTCTCATTGCCCTTCTTGTGTTGTGGCTTGGATTGATTGTCCTGAGAGTGTACATCTCTACTCTATCCCTTGTTGTGTGGGTTGGGGTCGCCTTTTCCCTACTCTGGCTGTGAAGAGTTTCCAGATACAAACTCTTGCCTTTTTTTCTTAAATTTCTCTTTGATTTTGATAGCGTATCTATAATCCATGCCCAATGAGGTGATGTCCAAAAAATATATTTATGTTTGAATGTATCTATGCAAATAGTCACAGTGTTTGAGAACCATATGTTGCTCAGAGTCTTTGATACCCAATTTGGTGCGCATGGTATGGAAAACATTGGTGAAATCTGGTATTGTATGGTCCCTTTCTCGATGCAAGGTGGTCCATTTGGTGTACTGTTCCTCGTAGCTTCCAACATGGTAGTACTATTATTTAATGGCATCCAAGAAGAAATCTCGTGTAGGGCAAACCACAAATATTGCAGATTCCTCTATGGACCTTTGCTCAGAGTAAGTGTCTCACCAGTCCTTAACATGGGGGACAACCTCGAGGAGTGCAAAAGTAATATTTTCCCTATCAGAAAAATTGTGGACCAAAAAATACCCTTCGATCATATTCAACCATTTATCTACAACATCTGCATCTATCAATCCTTCAAATAATGGAATATCAAAATTTACCTATACCTTGAAGGGGGTTGCATGGCCGCTTGATGAAGATGCTTCTCCTGTGGGAAGCTGCCAAAGGATATGCGCAAAGTTGTCCATAATTCCATTCCTTTGTCGCGCAAGGTATTCCTCGAACAACATTTTAAAAGGATCTCCTGCTTCATCATCTTTATTTTCGTCTCCCATGGGTTGTTTTCGGGCCCGGTGTGACCGATCTTGCAAAAAATCAATTGGTTTGAGTCCCAACTTCTTCTACCCAAGTCTATTCTGGGACATGCACAAAGAAAAATAAATGAAGAGAAGATCGCTCTGATACCACTGATCCGGATTTAGGAGCAGAATGAACTAATTAACAGATTGAATACAATGAATACAGAGATATGAAGAACAACACAAATATCCAGTGAACGATATCTTCTATTGAATAAATGAAATAGGTTGAAATTGTAAATCCACAGAATTGAAACACTTGCTCGAATGGTGGTAGCTATCTTTGAGAAGAGATGTGGTTGCTACGTGCATTTGTCTGAGAAGAATGATTACAATGAAGCTCCAGAGGCATTTTTAATATTACTCAAGAATTCCAAAACCCTAGTCATCCAAAAACCTAACCCTAGGAGGTGAAACGCCAAAAGTCATGTGGGCCCTTATGGGTAGGTTGGTACCTCAACTTCTCGGGGTCGTAACTTTTTCATACGACCTCTGTTTTAGGCGCGTGATAGCCCGTTGGAAAGGTATTTTAGAGAGCTACACATTTCGTCATCAAAATTTGACTCTGTCTATAGTTTGACTGTGGAGAGGCAAAAAAACATTGTTTAGGGCTCCAAAACAACCCTAGAAGTACAACAAGATGTGCTGACATGAAAACATACAAAATAAGCCAGTTGGATTAGATGAGAGGCCACCGGTATCCACCTGGAATATCTGTAGGGATTCAAATATCCCCAGAAGTGTATAACCCACAATTACAGAGAAGTACAAAAGAACGTGTTGAACTAAAACTGACAAGAGGATCCAGTTGGAATAGGTGGGAGGCCACCAATATCCACCTGGATCAGTTGGAGTGAAACAAAAGAAAAATTGAATTATATTTATAAGGATATTTGTATTAGAAATAACTTTTTTAAGTACATTGAATTAATACATCAAATTTACTAAGAAACAATCTGCAAGACAGAGTTGTTTTCCATTTCCAACATGGACCAATAATTACATTTGTAAGCATAACTCTTTCGTTAGATGTCAGAATGACATGATTCCAATGAGAGATGAAAGAATATTTATAGGCATGTCTTCAATAAAAATAGGTTTTAAAAATGATTGGCATTGACATGACAAATCTATAGATGAACAATCTGCATGATAGATTTGTTCACAATTTCCATCCTAGACTAATAATTAATTTTTTGGGCACAATTTTTTCATTTAATTTAGGATTAACATGATTCTAGTGGGAGATGAAAGTAGATTTTTTGTAGTATACCTAGGTGTGTGTCTCCACTAAAAGAAAGTTTTAAAAATAATTTGAATTGATATGTCAAATATGTTAAGAAACAATCAAGATGCAAACTTTTAATAATACATATTTGAGGACTAGCAATCACTAATTCGGGCATATATTTTCCTATGATTTCGAAAAAATGTGATTCAAATAATATCGCAAAATAGAATTGAAGAACCATATTCCCTAGAAACAAGTTTTGAAATTTCTCCATTTGACCCCTCCAACTGCAACGATCCTGACTATTCTTATAGCAATTTCATCAACTCAAAATGTTGTAGAAAGAGTTGGGATTAATTTTCTAAGTATGAAGGATGTGGGTTTTAGGAAACCTAGGAAATGTTTAAACATTGCTAGTATCATCTTCAAAAACATTAGGTATAAAGGACGTAATCCTTCCACACCAGGGTTTATCTAATGATGACTTATAGATGCAACCTAATATGACATAAATATAAATGCAATACCTAACCTTGTTTGAACAATCTATTGCATCCTTTTAAATTATTTTTAAGATCATTTTAACAAAAATATTTTATTGCTCCTCTAGAGAATTCAAATACATGCTAGGTCATTCTTCTTAGGGTGAATGTGTAAGAGGTGATTTATGTAGCAAGTTAGAGTTGTCACAAGTTACATAACTCACTTATTGGTGCCATCTCACTTGTTATTGGAATTGGTGTATGCTTGGTAAGGAGTTTCTAAGAGGTCTTTTTGGTCCTTGTTTTACTAAATAGGGGGAAACAATGCTTGAATTTGATAATGTGGGAAACCTTATTTACAATTCATTTGATTACCCTATAAATGATTGAAATATTAATGGTTTCATTTGCTTACCTTGAGGTGACTAATGTGACTATTGTGTCCTCCTATAGCTAACGAGACATACTTTTTTCCTCATTCTCCTTTGTTTTCTCAGTGTTGGCCATTGACATCTATCATGATTATTCCAAGATTAATGCAACCAACAACACTTTAAACATCAATACATTGATTTAGTATGCACTAAAATTTAAAACAAATGGTCTTTTAAAGACAATGAAACAAAGTTTTTTCTTATCTAGGGCATTGAATGAAGGCTTATAATGTAGGTGGTAGGAATGTAGGATTAGGCCCAATGGAGGTAGTTTTAAAAAAACAAAAGGGTTTACATTTCATGCTTTATAGTTGTGACATATAGGTCGAAACATGATAACACACTTGATGAAATTCAACAACTATGGAAGCAACAAATGACTCTTCATCAAACTAGTATTTAGCAACATAAGGCAACAACAAGGGATTCCATGGAAATTAAATGTAGAATCACTCTATAGCAATAGGTGTTAGAAAATAAAGAGATGTGCTCATTTTTCCATAGAAAATATAGCAATATTGTCACCCAACCATAGGCACAAAGGCCACCCCCGAGAACCTTAACCTTGACTGACAGAATAATTTTGGAAGTAGAACAATAGCCAACCAAGGTAGAACATCTTTCTCCAAGGCTAGCGCACCAAACAAGAATAACCAAATACCAAGCAGAAAGTACAAACCATAACAAAGAGAAAGTCCAACCAAAAGCCAAAATCCTAGTTGCACCAGTTGCAGCTACACTCCCTCTCCAAACTTGTGCACCACTAGTCTTATGCAGTTGTGAGAGTAAGAGTGGAAAATGAGTTCTAGCACCCTATATTTATACTGTTTTATCTCACTTGATTGGTCCGACTTCTCTTTCTAGAGTCTAATAACTCAATATTAAATATTCTCTTGAGCCGACTTGTCTTCTAGGGTTATTATCCAATGTTTTAGGGTTTCTCTTGCTTCTCAAAATATTCTAGTCTTGTCAAAGATTACACGTTGAGGTTAATACCTCCCGCAACTACCATATTATCAACACTCCCTCCTATCTAGGGAGGTATTAAAGGAAATGGCCTTGAGCACAAACATACCATTCAACCGGTAGCATCATCATAGCCACACACGCTATCTCATGATCACATAGATCAACTCACGAGCAACATCATCACTATCAGTATCATCTAATAGAATCAACTACATCATCTCTCGAAGCCATACTCTATCTGAGTAATCAGGCATGATGTTGAACAAGTCACTCACTCCATAGAGTGATACAAGAACCATTCTTCTAATCTTGACATATGTCCTAGAAGAATAATTGTTCCAACAGATGTTGGCATCCACGCCATGGGCTACAAGGATTATTCTTATAATCCGTACATACGTCCTAGAAGAATAGTTGTCCATGGTATATCAAGAATCTGTCAACCTGGAACATTATCCATAGGGAGAATGTTTGTCCACCAACAATTTTTCCTGCCTGGACCATTCTCCGCCCGGAGAATGTATTTCCATCAGCACACTGACTATCCATCTAGCTGGGAATCATCTCCAACACTATTGGTAGTGTCCATGGAAATCAAAACAATGCCAGCCAATTAGAACACAATTGGGTCTATCCTTAGTAGTACATAACTAGTACCTAGTGGTACACAACCACTCCTAGTAGCACACGACTACTAACTAGTGAAAAATAGTCACTATCAGTGGATCAAATCCACCACAGTAGCATACAATTATTGTCCAGAGAGATACAATCTCCACAACAATCATATCATGTGATATCAACCTGCATGAACAATATTATGATACAAACTGATTCATCTGGGCCATTCTTCCACTCACATTTGTGATATCTGGAAGAGCAATTGCCCTCAGAAAGTAAAACATCAACCATGGGCTATCTGGACTATTCTTCCCAAGCATAGAAGTGTTGGTTGTGGAGCCTGATTATCTCCCTGATTCAGAGGTCCTTTCTTTCAGCCGTGTTTATACCCCATGAAGTATTTACACCCCAGAAGTATGTACACTCTTCCACGTGGGGCAG
>SNQJ01S0005874.1:118974-135362 GCA_010110895.2 Picea sitchensis | reverse complement strand
TTTTTATTTACAAAATTAAAACTAATAAAATATTTTTAAAAATGATTATATTTTTTTGAAACATAATAATATGTAAAAATAAAATAAAATATAATGATGTGTAAAACTAAAATATAATATAATAATAAAATATGTATTTCTAAAGACTTTTAGGGATTCAAGTTCATCCCTCTTTGAAATGTAATGGTGTGTAAAAAGAAAAAATAGTTTATTATATTTATATATATATATATATATATATAGAAATCTAAATTTTTTTTTTTATTTTTAAAAATTTAATAATAAAATAAAATATTTTCATAAAAATTTATAAATATAAAGTAGAATTTTTTTATTATTTAAATTAAAAATTAAATAAAGATAAATCTTACTAAACCTATTTAGAGAGATTAAGAAATGCACTTAAGATATGATGTTGTAGTCCACAACATTGAAAAGGTTAAAGCTTAGAACTTAATTAAGTTTCAACTTATTTATAACTCAATAGTTTCGTATCTAAATGAATTCAAAAGATAAAAAATATTAAATCTCCTTTCTTTCCAACTAGATCTAGAGAGGAGGAGGAAGAGATAGATAGAAATGGACTTTAAAAAAGAAATTCACCCAACCATGAATCACATGTAATTATTTTATGCAGTAGAACATTTGGAGGNCTGCATTTGTTTTATTTTATTGCTCCATGGTCCTGTTTTTCTAACAAGAAGAATAATTGTGCTTGATTTCTGAGCCTGGACCATGCCTTCGGCACTGATCATAGTGCAACCTAGAGAGAATGAGTATCTCCTAGGGAATTCATGTTCCTCATTGCTGAACCTAGACCATTCACCTAACTAGGCCATTCCTCTGGCACTAATCATAGTGCAACCTGGATAGAATGAGTATTCCCTAGGGAATGATTGTCCGAACCATTTCCTACGGAAATGGTTGTCGTGCACCAAGCTCCAAAATAGACCATTCTTTGAAACTGCTCACAAATATGAACTTCAAAAGAATGACTTCTCGGTGAGGTAGACCATTCTACTTGACCACTACTCAGAGTGACTGCCAAGAAAAATTAATGTCCTAAACCATTCCCCCACATTGGCCACAAGGGAAATCATTTACTATGGTATATCAACAATCTATTGGACCATTTTCATTACGGAAATGATTGTCCGATCTGGACCATTTTCCAAACTAGAAAATGATTGTTCGTTAGAAATCTTGAACCGCTTTCCAGAATGGAAAGGAACTACCCAACCTGGACCATTTTCTGAACTAGAAAATAACATATCAGTGCTCCCTCCCAACATGAGAGTAATCACTTCCTTTTTTAATAAGGAAGTTGTCTCCACGAGCCCCAACTTGTCCCTTAAGTACACAAACTTTTCATTTTGGATAGAGACTTTACCAAAATATCCGTTATCTTCTCATCTGTGGAGATATACTAGAGAACCACTTCTCCCCTCTAGACTTTATCACAAAGAAAATAATGCTTGATCTCAATGTGCTTCGACCTTGTTATCACATAAGGTTGTCAAGGGCCATAGGTGTGTGTCGATATACCCGAGTCTATAAATTTTTTCCTTGTCTCTCTCTTTTTCGTAGGCCAAGTCTTGAAATTTGTCCCTTTTGACTGTTAAAATCAGTGTGTGTTTGCACCTTTTTCATTCGAGTGCCCTGTTTCCCCTTGATGTCTTACCTGAAGGAAGTCTCGGTCCTAAACCTCTCTATTTTTATCTAAGGATGAACACTATCTCGTTTGTTTATGTTGTTGTTCTCTTTGTTCTCTCCATCCCACAACAAATTGTCCAAATCCTTGATCGTGCAGGCCGCAACCAAGAACACAAAGCGCAAATTTCTTAACAATTTGTTTCGGGATTGAGGCATAAGCAGAAGGCAGTTTTAATCTTTCAGCGGCGAAAATTCCAGGGACAGTCCAGATCAGTGGTTCACGGGAGTTCGGGAGTGCAAACTTGCACAAAGTATAGAACCAGAGCAAAAGAACCCGAAGTGAATATGAATCGTTGATCTCAAAGGGGACAAGTGGCAATAGATCCAATACTTTGGAGAAATGAGCTTCGAAAGATTTGAAATGAGAAGTTCTTAGAAATCCCGAAGCGTCGAATTCCCGAAGCCAGAAGTGTCAAAGGCCCGAAGTGAATCTGGACCATCCATCGGCAGGGCCACGCGTCAGCAAATCCATAGCTCTGGGTAAAATCAGTTGAAGGCATGGGAGGTTTGAGATTTGATTTTCTTGGAGTCTAGAGGCCTGAAGTAATTCTCACTCGTTCAATTCAAGAGGACGCGCATCAACAGATCGACAACTCCGGGTAAAAGTAGCTGAAGGTAAGTGAGATTTGAGTTTTGATTTTGCCGAAGCCCAGAGACCCGAAGTGGATCTCGGTCATCCAAATCTAGGAGCCATGTGTCATCGGATCCCTAGCTCCGGAGGATTTTCTTAGGGAAAATAAAATTTGAAGTTTTAAAAGTATGAAGCCTGAATCGCGAAGAAGATCTCGGCTATCGATTCGAAAAGGGAAGATCTAATCCATTGATCTGAAGAGGGAATATTTGAGCCAATGATAGTAAATCCTCACCCAAGATCACAAGATCGACGACCACAAACCATTACGGGGACGTGACGTGCTCGGGCGATAATTTTCTTGAGTGGTCCCACAATTGAAACCATGGTTTGGAAAATGTAATATGTGGCAAAAGGTGGTGGATTGCGGGTTCAAAAGTGGTGTGAACCCAAACCACATTTGAGCGGCCCTGCAATCACGTGTTTGTATAGCATCCTATTTGAGAGCAGCATGTGGCCGCCCCCTGGGCATTAAGCCGCGTTTCAATCCCAAGAAAAGTTGGTTAATAAAAATGGAGCTGATGGTTGAAACCTCGACTCACTCAATAATTAGAAAGTATGGAGGAGCCAGCCATGGAAAATAGAGTTGTCATCCCATGAAAGTATGCACAATTTGAAAGAAGAGTGCTCAGACGAAATGATTTGAATGTAGTGATCAGATCACATTCCTGATAGTCGGGGATGGTTCTGAGTATAAAGAAGTTTTGATATTTTGTTAAGGTCGTCAACTGGTTAAGCAGAGCTCCCTATTTTGTAATGTTTTGAAGCCATAATTGTTCTCTGGTTATGTATAATATTTGAGACTTTCATATTAATAGAGGTCAACCTCTTTTCATCTCGTTGTAAAAACTGTGCTAAAACGCTCGGGCATGGAGGATCCAGTCGAGGGTTGTTATGTTGTTGTAATGTAGGTTTGATTGCATTGATATTGTGACCAGTTTTAGTCAGCTTTCGTGTGATATTTTTCCCTCTTACACTGAATGGCTCGGGCATGGAGGATCCAGTTGAGTTGTTGTAGCTGCATTGGTGATGTAGGTTTGATCATTGTGTTGTTGTGACTGTGTTGTTTGGACATATTTCAGTGTCTGAAGCTTGAGCTTAAGAGTGATCTTGAGTCTGATTTTTTCTTCTCCAAGCTTCTTGAAAGCCTAATCCCCATAGCAGTCTTGTCCACCTTTCTTACTAATTCTTCCCTTGACTCACACTTAAACTCAATTCACTAACTGAAGTTAGTTGCGACCCTCAATTCCCTATGCATTTCTTGTCCAGTTCTGTGTCAAACATCATTCATATATTGAGTTTTTTCCATTGACCTCCACTCATATAAAACCAACATCCACCAAAAACTATGATGGGTATTAGGCTCATCCTTCTACAATTTGAGGGTGACTATCAGTGATAGCATTCATGGCGTCATTGTTGGGGAACAAATTGAAGACTTTTCCCTAGGTAGAACGATAATGAGCTTCTGATTCTGAAGGTGCATCAGATATGAGAACCATTGAAGATTGCATTTGCACCTAGAAACTCCACTGTGGAGACTCCACTATCTAGACTCCATTGTTTCAGTGTGACTGCCTCTGGCTACACTTGGAGCCCCCTAGGAGACAATGATCAGATCTGGTCTTTGACGGTGAACCAAGACTAGAAACACTCATTTTGCATATCATTCACTTGGTGACTCCATGATTAAAGGATCGATTGATGACTCCATTGGTTTGAAATGGAAATAATCTTGGCTTGAAGGTTTGCTCCTTTTAATTTTTTTTTGTTCCTGGTTTTCCTAATGTTGTCCCTACTCCAAATGAATGGGGCGATTATTTGCATATATTTAGAGAGCATAAAGAGGAAAACCCTGCTCAACATCTCCATGAGTTTCATGAACTCATGCATCAGTGGGAGATACATCATGAGGATGTATTAATGAAGATGTTCATGTTCTCATTAGCAGGAGATGATCATCAGTGGTATCACTCCTTACCCCTTGCCAGCATCTCCTCCCTGGGAGAATTTCATGCAACTTTCAATAAAAATTGTCAAAATTTTTATTCCTCTGAGTTTATTTGTCATAATTGTTGTGAGGAATATGAAGACAGTGATTAAGATACGATCGTTTCTAATGAAATATGTAAGGATGAATACCATGAGGAGGAATAAGATGCTTTGGGTGAGTTGGTGGAACTGGTGGAATTGGTAAAATATCTCTCTGCCAAAATAGAAAGGTTGGAATCTGAACAAAGCGTAGAGGATTCTCCATTCCTTGAGACAAATGTTCTTGACAACCCTACAGATGGTGATAGTATTGAAGATTTCATAACTGTAGAGGCCTTACTTTCTGCTCCTGATGCGTTTGTTGTATCATATTTAAATGAAGAAATAATGGTGTATTCAGATGAAGAGCAGCAATGCCCTACATCACATTTTGATGACTCGGGGAGCAACCAGCCTGTGTATGCCAACTATGAATCAGTTTTTGAGCTAGATTTGCAGGATTCCCAAGAACACACTGTAGATTCTTATCCTCCATTCACTAATGAAAATTATTGTGAGGAAATCAACCATCCTGGACCTGCAGAAGACACCAAGCAATAGTTTGAAGAGCATAGCTTTCCCATGGTTCATGTTTATGACGATTATGAATCTGACCCTTGGGAGAGTCGTGAAGAAGAAGATGAGCAGTTGAAGGTGTAGTTTATAGCCTTCTTAGAACCTGAAGATGAGCAGTTGAAGGTGTAGTTTATAGCCTTCTTAGAACCTATCAACAAGAAACCACCACCTGGGATCAGTCAGTCTACATCAGCCTTTCCCCCACCTGCACTTGCCAGAGACATTCAACCTGGTGTGAACAGATGCAAGTCAGAGCATGTTTTCTATCACCAGCCCAACAGATATTTCCACTCATTCTATGAACCTGTAAGGGAGTACATGGAGTTGTGTTTCCTTCATGTCTTGGAGTCGCTCATCTTTATCCTGACTTCAGCGCTGGGAGGAGAGATGAAAAGCGTAATCATTTTGTTGTCACAGTTGCATTGTTTTTATTTGATCAATGACAGAGTAAACAAGTTTTCAGTTAGGAGGTTACTTGACTGGCTTTGGTGGAAGTCCACTTTCACCTAGCACTTTGTAAAAATCAGTTAGTATAGGATTGTACATAAATAAGCTCCTTCTGGAGCCCATGTGTTTGTTTTCATTTTTAGTAGAGTAGTGTGTACATATTTCCCTGTTTTCTTTAGCGAAAGTTTTGAGCTCGACTCCATAACCCAACAACTAAGGCACTGGAACTACTTGTTCTTGGCAGCTCGCAGGGAGCATGCCATCCCCTGTGGAGCCAATTGTGATCACATAAGGTTGTCAAGGTCCATAGGTGTGTGTCAATATACCCGAGTCTATAAATTTTTGCCTTGTCTCTCTCTTTTTCGTAGGCCGGGTCTTGAAAATTGTCCCTTTCGACTATTAAAATTGGTGTATGTTTGCACCTTTTTCATTTGAGCACCTTGTTTACCATTGATGTCTTACCTGAAGGAAGTCTCGGCCCTAAACCTCTCTATTTTTATCTAAGGATGAAAACCCGTCTCCTTTGTTTCTGTTGTTGTTCTCTTTGTTCTCCCCAGCCCACAACAAATTGTCCAAATCCTTGATCGTGTAGACCATCGCCAAGAACACAAAGCACAAATTTATTAACAATATGTTTCGGGATTGAGGCATACAAAAAAGGCAGTTTTAATCTTTCAGTGGTAGAAATTCCAGGAATAATCCAGATCAGTGGCTCATGGGCGTTCAGGAGTGCAAACTTGCGTGAAGTATAGCGCCAGAGAAAAAGGCCTTGAAGTGAATATGAATCGTTAATCTCAAAGGGGATAGGTGGCAGTAGATCCAAGCCTTCGAGGAAATGAGCTTCGAAATATTTGAAATGAGAAGTGCTTAGAAATCCCGAAGAGTCGAAGCCCGAAGACCGGAAGCATCGAATTCCCGAAGCCAGAAATGTCGAAGGCCCGAAGTAAATATGGACCATCCATTGCAGGGTCACGCGTCAGCAGATCCATAGCTCCGGGTAAAAGTAGTTGAATGCAGAGGAGGTTTGAGATTTTATTTTCCCAGAGTCTAGAGACCCGAATAATTCTCGGTTGTTCGATTCAAGAGGGCGTGCATCAACATATCGACAACTCCGGCTAAAAGTAGTTGAAGGTAAGCGAGATTTGAGTTTTGATTTTGTCGGAGCCTAGAGACTCGAAGTGGATCTCGACTGTCCAAATCCAGGAGCCATGCATCATCGGATCCCTAGCTTCGGAGAATTTTCTCAGGGAAAATAAAATTTGAAGTTTGAAAAGTCCAAAGCATGAATCGTGAAGCAGATCTCGGCCGTCGATTCAAAAAGGGAAGATCTGATCCATTGATCTGAAGAGGGAATATTTGAGTCATTGATCATAAATCCTCTCCCAAGATCACAATATCGATGACCAAAGTCCATTGTGGAGACGCAATGTGCTCAAGCGATAATTTTCTTGAGCAGTCCCTCAATTGAAACTGCGGTTTGGAAAAATTAATACGTGGCAAAAGGTGGTGGATTGTGGGCTCAAAAGCGTTGTGAACCCAAACCACCTTTGAGAAGCCCCGTAATCATGTGTTTATATAGTGTCCTATCTGAGAGCGGCGCGTGGCCGCCCCATGGGCATTAAGCCGTGTTTCAATCTCGAGAAAAGGCAGTTAATAAAAATGGAGCTGGTGGTTGAAACCTCGACTCACTCGATAATTATAAAGTATGGAGGATCCAGTCATAGAAAACAGACTTTTCAGGCCGAGGTACCCCCATGGATGGAGTTTCCTGCATAACCATGTCGATCTGAGCTTGTTTCTGATAGAGGGATACATGCACAGTTTGACAAAAGACTGCTCAGAAGAAATTCTTTGAATGTATTGATCAGATCACACTCCTGATAGTCATGGACGGTTCTGAGTATAAAGAATTAGTTTTGATATTTTGTTAAGGTCGTCAACTGGTTGAGCGGAGCTCCCTATTTTGTAATGTTTTGAAGCCAGAATTGTTCTCTGGTTATGTATAAGATTTGAGACTTTTAGATTAATAGAAGTCAACCTCTTTTCATCTCTTTGTAAAAATTGTGCTAAAACACTCGGGCATGGAGGATCTAGTGGAGGTTTGTTATTTTGTTGTAATGTAGGTTTGATTGTCGCAGTATCGTGACTAGTTTTAGTCAGCTTCCTTGTGATATTTTTCCCTCTTACACTGAATGGCTCGGGCATGGAGGATCCAGTCGAGTTGTTGTAGCTGCATGGTGATATAGGTTTGATCATTGTGTTGTTGTGTCTGTGTTGTTTGGACATATTGCAGTGTTTGAAGCTTGAGCTTAAGAGTGATCTTGAGTCTGATTTTTTCTTCTCCAAGCTTCTTGAAGGCCTGTTGCCCATAACAGTCTTGTCGACCTTTCTTACTAAGTCTTCCCTCTACTCACACTTAAACTCAATTCACTGACTCAATTTAGTTGTGGTGCTCACTTCCCTGTGCATTTATTTTCCAAATCTATGTTGAAAATCATTCATATATTGAGTTTTGTCCATTGACCTCCACTCATATCAAACCAACATCCACCAAAAACTATGATGGGTACTGGTCTCATCCTTCCACAATCTGAGGGTGACTATTAGTGCTAATAGACCTGTCATGGAACATCAGGTTCTCTGAAAGCTTCGCACAACTCTGATCATCAAAATATATCACGGTCGAATCTAGCACCTGATCAAATAGTCCAAAAACCAAATTACAGAGCCACACTGCTTCCATACAAGCATCACAAGCTGCAATATACTTTGTTTCTATAGTGTTGAGTGCAATAGAATTTTTTTTCCTACTAGCCCATGACATCATGGCAGAGCTCAAATCGAAACATATCCAAGTAGCACTTCTTTTGTCATATGCACTCCCTAACCAATTTGAATAGATAAATCCATGCAACTATATATCATAACTTAAATGTCCTACAAACAAAATATCCAGCTGAGTATTCTCAAAATACATTAACGATCCAATCAATTGTCGATACAGAGACGGTTCTACTAGATTAGAGTCTCTCAACTTCTTCAGATATGTCATCATGGGAGTTTTCCATGGATTTGCAATCCATCATCCTAAACTTCTGAAGAACCATTTCAATATACTTCCTTTGTCATAGGAATTTTTCAACACACTTTTGATGTACATGAGAGGCTATGCACCAAGTTTTCTTGAACCCATACAAGGTCTTCTTCCACCTACATACAAGGGTCTCTTTCTGGTATACCTCAAAACCTTGAGGTTTCTCTACATACGCTTCTTCTTCAATTACTTTATTTAAGAAGAACAGTCTTTACATTCATCTGATGTAAAATCAAACCCATGGATACTATAGGAGATATAATGGCTCAGGTAAAGGTACGTATTGTTACTGGAACAAGATGTCATCATAGTCTTATCCCTCCTTCTAGGAGAACCCTCTATCCCTGAGTCTTTCCTTGTTCTTCATCACAGATTCCTTCCATTACTTCTGCTTAACTGCTTCTAGTGGGTTCAGACTAGTTCAATTAGTTGTTCTGACTTTTCTTTCTTTCTTGGAATCTTCATGTTCTTCCTCGTGTTTCTCTTCAATGGTGGAGTCCATGGAATCTTCTATAGATTACATGTCCTTATTTCCTGAAGGCTCCAAGTTTTTCCTGTTGCCATAGGAACATAAATGTAGATGAACAACCAAGGATATTAAAGGCTTATTTTCGAAGAAGACTTCTTCTAGAATCAAACTGAGCACGTGTTTCTTATCATGGTTGTTACTTCCAATGAAGAACATGGATAGATACTTCATAGTCTTTACAGATTCTTCTTCAATGGATCATATCGTTGGGGATTATCTCCCTCCTAATCCAAACTTCATGCCTGAATGAGAAATATGCATCATCTTCTTTTGGAATTATGTGATTAGATCCCTCCATTTGAGAGAGTCCATGCTTTCATCAATTGCATCTCTCTTTGCTTTCTACAAAGTGTCACAAGATTGTTCTAGTTTCCTTTTGAGTCCCAACTTCCTTCGAGTATGACTCCTCTCAGTCTATTTAAGTTTGTTTCTATCTGTTATGATTGCTTCCCATCTAGAATTTGTTTCATCCTTATAAAATTATTTTATGACAGCTTCCATAAGGATTGTTCATCAAACATATTTCACAAGGGTACCTGCCTGGATCAAGAAAAACAAGAGGAAAAAAAGAAATATCTATCTAGAGGAAATGTTAGTTCATCTTGTAAAAAAGTACAATAAGAATCTATATCAATAGTATTCATATGAAATCAAGTATTCATTGCACCTAGCAATAAGAGAATCTTTCAAAGACTGCTTTCACAGTTTGTAATGTAGCAACTATCACCCTTGATATATACAAATTTTAACAATTTAATCAAACTTGGAACCTGAAGCCTCGCTTGCTATGGAGGGTGCACTTGTTCTTTTGAATGCAATGAATCCAAGGTTACATCTTGGACAAGGTCTCTAGTACTTTCCCTGCAAAAACACTCATGTTTTTCTAAATTATACAACTTAGATAGCATATACAAGTGCCTACCTTTGAAACCTTGTAGCATCGTCTAGCTTGTCTTCCAATCTGAAACTAGATACGATCTTGACAAGAAGAGATTAGAAACTCAATCAAAAGATTCAATGATTAGAACCAGCTAGAAAATCTAAACTTTCAACTTTGACCACAAAATCAATTTGACAAGAAGTCAACCTTTGACTTTGACCAATCGACCTTTGACTTTGATTAGTCAAACTTTGGCTTTGACTTTGACCAAAGATTCAAACCTGAAGTTTTTGTTAGTTGGGAGTACCAAGAGGTGTTCTAGGCTAGGGTGTACTAGGATGTCAAGGAATTAGGTCAAACGTTTCATCATAAGTGCCCAAACACAAGGGTTAGGGTTTGTTGCAGTTGCATAATAAAAAAACCTAGTTACACTTGTAACTGGTGCCATAACGAGCTTAACAAATAACTTCCCAATCTATCTTCTAGTGGTTAGACTTTTTGAATATAGTGTGGGCCCATAACGTGTTATAAAATAAAGAGATGTGCTCATTTTTCCATAGACAATATAGCAATATTGTCACCAAACCATAGGCACAAAGGCCACCCCCAAGCACCTTAACCTTGACAGACATAATAATTTCAGAAGCAGAAAAATAACCAACCAAGGTAGTGCATCTTTCTCCAAGGCTAGCGCACCAAACAAGAATAACCAAAGACTAAGAAGAAAGTCCAAACCATAACCAAGAGAAAGTCCAACCAAAAGCCAAAATCCCAATTGTAGCAGCTACAACTGCACTCCCTCTCCAAACTTGTGCACCACTAGTCTTATGCAGTTGTGAGAGTAAGAGTGACAAATTAGCTCTATCACCCTCTATTTATACTGCTCTATCTCACTTGACTGGGCCGACTTCTCTTTCTGGAGGCTAATAGCTCAATATTAAATATTCTCTTGAGCTGACTTGTCTTCTAGGGTTATAATCCAACGTTTTAGGGTTTCTCTTGCTTCCCGTAATATTCTAGTCTTGTCAAATTTTACACGTGGAGGTTAATACCTCCCACAATTACCATAATACCAATAATAGGTACCCATGTTGTTCTTACATATATGTGCATTTAATGCATCATAGGAGTTAGATTAGAAGGTCGAGAGTTGACTCAAAGAGAGACAACTGAAATCCATGGAAGATTAATAAACCATAATATATTTTCTTTTGTGTTTTCATTATATTTTAAAATAATAGAGCAATGATTGCCAATAAGGAATGCAAGGTGAAATAGAGTGAGGTAGAGTGAACAATTTCTTCTAAATAAAAAGATGGATTATGCATGCTTATAGGAACAAAATATGAATGGCATGGATGAATATAAGGAATATAACTCGCACATAGATCCAAACTAACATTCAATATTGGAAGTATTAATAGTAGTGCAAAACCAAAGAAATGAAAGAGAGGTTCCTTCGTACTTTTTTTTTTCTTGTTTGTCACATCCTCCAATAAATGTCTTCTACTTTCCCTACACCAATTCTCAAAACTATTTTGTAAAGTGATATAACTTATCCCTACATGAGTGTATGCAAACAAAAAATACTCAATCCAAAAAAGAAAACCACTTGCAAAAGGAAACTCTCAAAATTCTTGGTTCCTTCTCCCTTTTACAATGGAATCCTCATTTAGCAGTGCTTTCGTCCTTGAATATTTTAGCACTTCCCCAACAATGGAACCAAAATATGGTGAGACAAATAATTACGACTATTAAATTCCTAACTTGCACTTAAATTATCAACTAGGGAGCATAAACTTGTGAAGTGTTGTGCACAAGCAGTGCAACTTTCAAGACTTGAAGTGTTGTTGAATGAAATTTGCATTTTTGGTCCTATGTGCTGATAACCTAAATGATGTTACTAATACATAGGCTAAAGACATGGACATTCTATAGCACAAGTTTCCTTAGGTAGATCTTTTCCATTTGGTACTTTGACTCACTAGTGTGGAATGCCTTTACCTTCTAGGAATTGAAATGCAGTTGCCAAAAAGTAAATATAATATAATCTAAGAAAGTAAATTTATTCCTCAACGAACCATGAGATTAATTATGTTGAAAGAGGAATCATACATCATTCAAAGAAGAAAATTGATTCTATGGAAAGCAAGAAATACATTCTACAGTGCATTGTTCACACCAACACATTGATTCATCAACCAACCACATGGTTGTGGCATGCTAGAAGAGGAATTCACAAGTAACTAAAATTTCATAATAAATACACAATGAATTCTTCATCTATAGAACATGCTCTTGAAGAATCCATGGATTCATTAACAAATGTTGTTGATGAATAAAAGAAAATAACAAATAATACACAATGAAACACTAAACGAAAGATACAACCATCAAATAAATAAATGATAATAAATCTAATCTATGGGTAGAGGGGATACAACCACTAGTTGCTTTCTTAAGAGTGAGCCATTAATATGAAGAAAGGAAGGTGTTGAATACCTCAAAACAAATTCTTATTTACAACAAACCAATGGAAATAATAAATCAAATCTCACATTAACTAATAAATTCAAAATAAAATGTTGATGGAAAGGGAAATACTCTCATCGCTTGCTGGTTTGATTGATAATCTATCCTATGCTACAAAACTTAATTTAAATACCAATATGATCCTAGCAATCTCTTGGAATAGACTCCAAAAATTTGTGGCTCACTCCAATAGAATTCCTACAAATCAACAGCATGTTTCTAGTCATTATGAATAATATAAGAAGTGGCCAATTTACTTGAGTTCATGGGACCTTCACTCAATGAACCAATGACATATAAAGTTCGTTTGTGGGATATCAAAGCATACCCCTAATTTCATTAGATACTAAAAAATACGTACCAATTTTTTTTTGTTGAACCCCCTTCCGAATACATCTATCCAATTAAAAAAAAAATAGTTTTACTAGATATTGTAGGTATCCATCTTTTTCATGGCATTTTTAATACACCTTTTTTATTTCTACCCCTATTAATTAGAAAGGACAAAACTCTTATAAGCCTGCAAATCACAAAATAATCCAAAAATAAGTAAACAAGTGTATTGACATCCCAACATAAAAATATGCCACTATAGTAAGATAGCCTAGATTTTAAGGGCTTGGTGTTATACTAATTTCACCTGTCCCTTAAATCTAATACATGGTCATGCATTCGTTGAGGAAGGGGTTTATGTATATGGATTTCTATTTGTATACCTAGAAAGGTGAGTCACCTCAGGCCATAACTCTTTGTCCCTTAGATCTATGATCTCATGGGCATTTAAGAAAAAATTATCTATTTATCTATCAAGCTTGTCTTTGCAATAACCCATTCATATTTTCTTATCATTCAAATTGAAAGACACTTTTATGAGAGATGTCAGAGATTGTAGCTCAGGGCTCAATCTCAAACTCCCATTGTTCCTCATAGAAGCTAGGAAGATAAAAAAAAAGGAGCATTAAAAATGCCATGAAAAAATGTATACCTACAATATCTAGTAAAATTAGGGATCATTTTAATTAGATAGATGTAATGGGAGGGGGTTCAACAAAGGATTTTGGTAGGTATTTTTCAATATCTAGTGAAATTATGGGTATTCTTTAATATCTCATGAACGAATGTGCTATGTTGTGGGTTCACTAAGTGAATCCCCCATGTGCATTCCCTTAATTGATGTTAGATGTGCTTACATGGAATGTAAAACCATGATTATGTATTCATATTATAAACATTAATTTCTCAAGTTGGGAAATGATAAGCTCCATACTATTGTTTCTCATGTATTTCTAGTATGAACACTAAACAATAACCAACATGGGCTTAAAAGAGGTTGGGCTAGAGATTCTAAGGCTTAGCTTAACTATTGGAATATAAAAGAAAGTAATCAAATTACTAATATTGACAATATTAAATCTTATATCCCTATGAAGTTTAAAGAGAGGGCACAATGCAATCATTAACTAAAGGAAGTTGAAACACTATAAAAATTGCATAAGTCCTAATTTGATTGATTAAACTATTTGTCCAACATTATGAGTTGAGAGAATAAAATGAATATTGACAAAATTGGGAACAATGCTCATGGCTTCCATAGTGAAACCAATCATTGAACTTACCAAAAACATATTGAGATGAAATACAAATTTATAAAGTTTTAGATACAAAGATAGTTGAGAATGAACACCATTTAATTTTAACTTGCTCTAGTTAAGACATAACTTTATGAAATTTCATAGCTTAATTATTATTCAAAACCTCCTAACTTATGAATATCTAATGACCTTGGTACTTTCATTTTCACCATGGTCAAACATAGAAATAGAAATGACATTCTAAATAATACTTAATCTAATTTCTTTTATTTATTTCATAATTTTTATTAATTTTAGTGAATGATAAATATCATCATTAATATATTATGATGATGCTTATGGTTGTTATTGTTCACTAAGACTAATTTTATTCTATTGAACCTTGAGAAAAATGGTAAGGAATTAATTGGTTTTCTTTAAAAATGTATTTCTATACTTGCAAAGAATGAAGAGAAGTTTTTTTAAATCTCCATAGTTTTGATTAGTTAGCAAGTTAGGAAGTTTGATATTGTTATAAATAATTTTGAAATTGATATTTAATGTGGTTATATGCTTGATATTCTAAAATAAAGTGTTTTTCATCCTCCACCTTCCCAGTATCATAAAGATTAAAAATTCTTTCATCCCATGTCATTTTAGGAGTTGTCCAACCACTTGTTTCACTATGGAGCTCATGAGAGTTCCTTTTTATGTTAGTAATGTTGATTTTCTTCTCTATGTTTACTATAAAATAAAAATACTTTTGATCTCTATACTATTTAATGACCTCTTTATATCATCTTAATTTGCACTTATCTTCTAACTCTTTATTGTTAACTAATCCTCCAGCAGCGGTTATGTAATCTGGCAGTTATCACTGCTTAACTAATCTTCTTAACTATTCACCCAACTGCCTAACTGTATGCATATACATATAAGCAGAGCATTCGAGTTTTTAATAAAATAAGAGTTTATTTCCTCCGATTTGATCTCTGCGTTTTGTTTTAACTGTGGAGTTTTATCTGGCCTATGTATAGTGGTATCAAAGCCACGCTTTTTTTAAACACATTTTTTAAACTCCATGCTATTTTGTGTGCATGCGTGAGAGGGACAACGAGTGGGCATGAAGCATTGGTGAAGCAGCTCCAGATTCGAGAGGAACAACCTGTTAAAACCATTGTTTGCTAGTTGTTTTTGTTCCATGCTAGTTTGTGCATGAAGGGTCTCGCTACAAGGGAGATCACAGTGGTTTGTACTGAGAAGTCTACAAAGCAGCCAAGGTCGAAGGTGTTGTGAGATTTTTTTTTTCCCTTGTGCAAGTGGAATTTCATTTATAGAGATCAATTTACAATGCATTTATTAGTATCAATTGTGGGAGTAGTGCTCTCCAGACAAGAAAATTACCAAGAATGGTTTTGAAAAATAAAAAATACTCTTATTTTTAATGATTTATGGGAGGAAATTTGTGAAGGAAAGGATGATAATGACCTAGAGAAACCTACAGATGCCAGACAACTTGCAATTTGGAAGAGTAAAGATAAAAAGGCACATGCTTTAATTTCTACCTTAGTCACTAAAGAGGTAAGAAAACATATTATTTCTAGCACCACAACATTTAAAGCATTAGAGAAATTAAAAGATCTTTATGATGCCCATTCAGAGCTGGAAATTATATAATTGTTGATGAAGTTGTTTAATCTGGAACTGAAAGATAATAATCCCATGAAGTTAGCTTTCGAAATTAAATCTCTTTTTCATGATATTGACTCAACTGGTGTCAAAGTTGATTTACAACTCACATCATTTATTAAAGCCCTATATCCTACCTATTCTCACTACTTAGAGTCTCTTCAAGCTAGTGGACAGATGAAAGCCATGACTTTTAATAAACTTGTAGACAAAATTGTTGAAAGAGAGAAAGCTTTTGGGAAGAAGGAATCTTTTTTCACTTCCACAGTTGAGACTTTGTGTCTTGCACAGAAAGAGCAGAAGCCTAGAGGAGAGTCTACTAGATTTGACAATAGTAACAGAGGTCATGGTAGGAGACCATTGAGAGGAAGGGGGGGTCATTATCATCAAGGAGACAGAAAACAAGCTGATAAACAACAAAAACATTTTCATAATGATAAGCAATCTCTTAAGTGCTATAGGTGTGGTAAACTGGGTCATACCTCTTCTCATTGTCGCACTCCTTGGGAAAGGATTAGTGAGAAGAAAGAGCAACAACCTCTAGACAAAGGAAAACCACCTGAATCTGCCAACTATATTGTTGCACATTGTAATCTTAGTATCAATGAAGTTTTTAGCACTTCTTTTGCTTCTTGGGAAGACACTTGGATTTTAGATACTAGAGCCACTTGCCATATGACCTTCAGAAGAGATTT